>JADHZB010001704.1:25286-75935 GCA_015657535.1 Nephromyces sp. MM_2019
CAAATCATCAAAATGTGTGTGTGAAAATGAGGTTGACGAGAAAATCATCCAATTGTGTGTTGGAGAGTGCACTTAGTAGCCAAATCATCAAAATGTGTGTATGAGGAAGTATCTCAGTGTTTTGATAAGAAAGAAATTCTTTGCCTCTTCACACTTCACGAATATAAAAAAGTGCAGAGCCAAACATGCCAATATACTGCTTTAAGTAGAGTGTAGCTCCGCGTGCATTTTTCGCAGAGATAATACACAAGTATAGCTATCTGCCATCCTCTAGTTATTCCGCTTATTCCCACACATAACAATTAACTACTAATGCACATACAGGAATCACTACCTCATTTACAAAAGGGGATCATTAACTCAATTAAATCAACATACAGGAATCACAAACGTAATCACCTACACAGATACGAGACAGATATTCACACACATACATAACACATAACACACATAACAAATAATACACACACAATCACATAGTAGACGCAGACTATAGATCTACTTCTAGCCTCCATGAAAAAAGTCTGGAAGCCGAAAAAACAGCGTAATGCACTACCAGTATTCACAACAGGGCAAGGACGCCTTCACACACGGTATATAAGAAGCCTTAACTCTATTGAAAGATCGAAGATAACCGCCTGTACTACTAAGTATCCCTCCTAAGACTCCTAAGCACGACAAATGCTTCCCATTATATGTCCTAAAGTGAGTCCCCCTAGGCCTAAAAATGAACGCTTCAAATTGCGTATTAGCTCCTCGCCTCTCTCTGAACTCCCACTCCCCCTCTCTCCCTACAACCACCCGCCCTCTCTCCAACCCTCCAAATTGCCTACTATAATATAACCCCCCCTGTCTCCAAACTCGCTACTACTACTAACTCCCCCCCCCTATTTCAACTACCTACTACTACCCCCTCACAAACTCCCTCCAAACTATCAAAAAACTTCACTTACCGAAACACCTGCTCTTCGCTTCTCCTTTGAATCTTCTTCCTTCCATGCTTCATCCCAAATACCTCGATTTAGACGAATAAATGCACTTAAACACTGAGAAAGTGAGATTTTTTGCAGGAAATCCATCTTCGTAGCTTCTGCCGAATAGTTTAAAGATGATAATAAAGCAGAATTTCCCAGAGGATACTCTTTGATATCCTCTTTGATCCTACAATTCATCATATGATAGCGAAAATACTTCTTCATTTTTGGCAAACCCAGTTTGACATTCCACAAATCTCTTCCCTTAGCATCCATCTTCTTAGTCGCTTTCTGGGCTTTCCGGAAAGAACGCGAAGTTCTCAGAATATCCGCCACCAGCAATCGATAGCTGTAGGCCAGGTAAGGTTGAGGCTCTGACATTGCATTGCAGTACGTACACCGACTTACTTCAACTACTTCCTGGCCAAAAACTGCAGAGAAAATCGCTATTTTTTTGTGGAGGAATCGGAGGAGGAATTTTATGGCAAAAAAAGTTAAAAATAAGAGTGTGTGTGAGGTGTTTTTTGGGGAAAAATGTGGATGAAGCCTGCAAGATGGTGTATCTACAAGGGAGGGAGCAACATCAGTGTGTGTGGGAAGCAGTAATGCCAAAGGATGGGGGGATTTTGGGGGTTTTTGGAAGACTTGCAACGAGCCGGGGGGAGGGAGTTTGTGATTTGATCTTTGGGAGGAATGAAGATTGGGTGATGCGATCTTTTTGGAGAGAGAACAGAAGATGAAACCTTCTTCATGAGAACAACTAGAGAGATACAATCTTCCTCAGGAAAAAAGGGACAAAAAACATCTTCCAGCCTTGTGTGTGTTTAAGTTTGGCTGCCAAACACCGAGTATAAACTACAGAGCAGGAGAGAGTTGATTGCTCGCAAAAAAGTCTTCAATTTTTAACAAAAGAAAAGAAGCTGCGAGAATCTCAAAGCGGAAGTCAAACAATACCAGGACGTAAGTATTCTACACATAAGCATGTAGTGAACCGTATATAATAAAGCAAAAATTATTGCTTTATACGTAATATTTGCTGTATGAAGAAGAAGAAGAAGCTCACAAAAGCGTGAAATACGGGAGAATGTAGAAGTAGCACTTTTTATATAAAATAAAAGGTGGAAGAGCTTCTATATAAACCCGGTTTTTGCTGAATTAGATGACCATATATAAGTAAATGCGTAGATGGAGACACACACATATACCTGGATGCACATATATACGAACACACAGATATACAGAGACAGATGCATATGTCAGCAAATACATCCAGACAAACATACAGGCTCACACACATGCTCACACACATGCTCACACACATACACATAAAGGCTCACATACCCACATACACATACAACACGCACACACACAGTTTTCTAGTCCTCCTTACAATATCTCTTCTTCATTTTACAAAAAAAGATGACTAGAAAACTCGGTTAAGCACCTTCATGAGCAATACACTGAGGGTTACACACGAGGTCCCTATCAGCAATAGCATCAATAGGCAGCTCGCTCCTAGCGTGGGCCTGAGGCTGCTTCTGCAAAGCTACCTGCATAGGGGGAAAGGTAGACGGAGATATATTATTAGAGAATGGAAGCAGAAATGCATCACACATATTCTAGCCATCAAATATAATAGTATGGTAGAAGTAAATCTCAAAACAACCGCACGCACACACACAAAAGATTCCAAAAAACTCATGCAGGAGCTTATACTTTGATAGACGATGATAATGAAGAATGCATTATCAACGTATTTCTTCACTCAAAAGTAACCAATAATGAGTGAAACTATACGAATTGCCAACGAGCAGAAACTTGAGGTTAGGAGTGTGCCAAAGATGAGATTCTATTGACAAGAATGTTTCAGCCTGATTGCTAAATAGGGTAGATCTCTGGGAGATACAGGAAGCTTCTATACATGTTGTAAAAGCTGACATCCTCAAGGTGCAGGCAACTTATAAACATAAAAATCCTACAAGCTGATATATTCAAGGTGCAAACAGCGCTCACACACAAACTACAATTCCAATATTTTAGGTCCAAATCGCTTCACTATAGCATCTCTTACCGCAAGGTGAGTGGAATGAATAAGATCTAGTAAAGCCTCAAAGGTCTCATCTGCATCCTCCATATTTCCAAAAGTAAAACGGTCAGAAAAAGGAAATGATTTCCGAAGAGCTGCGAGACAACAAACATCAAGCGTGGAGTGTGTGTGTACGTGTTTCACAGAATCTATCAAAATCTAACCTCTCCGGAGAAGTGATGAATATCGGTGTTTATTGGTGTGCAAACGCTAACTTTATCGATAAGCTTACAGTGTAGAAGCTTATACTAGTTGATACTGCTTAAATTGCTGTAAACATTTTGTGAACTCTTAACCTTCTTGAGAATCACGCACAGTAGCAGCATACATCAGTAGATACAGCAATTTAAGCAGTATCTACTGATATAAGCTACTACTGCATACTTCATCATGAAGAGGAGGTAGAACGCGTTGAATCGCGTGAGAAATCCCGAAAAAATATCTAATTTCTAGCCTCTCTCTCCAAACAGCTGGCAATTCATGGAATCCAAAAACTAGCGTATCTCAACTATACCATAACTAGCAACTCAACGATAATACAAGCAGCACACATGCACTGATATAAAGCCAAAAAGCAAACACTACACCAAAGAAAAAAACACGCAGACAAACGCACAAGTTTATTACTAGGCGAAACACAATCCTCTCACTGCAAAAAGTAGAACTAGTACAAGGGTGGCTTTCAACAAAAATACTATGCAAAAAGCTTCTCATGTTCTCTTTAAATAGCTTAAAAGAGACTAATAGAACACACACATATACACATGACAAAATTAGTGATATTTTACCAGTGCGAACAACATCAGGAGGGGTTGCTTCATATTCAGCATACTGATGATGGGCAAATAGAGTTTTCAAGGCGCAAAACACACACGATCTAGTCCCCTTATTGCTGCTTGGCACATCAGAAGATATCACATACACAAAATCATTTCCCTCCGAACGCGCATCTTCATCCACCCCCAAATTTTCTAGGCTGCTAGACGAAGCTAAAGCCTCAGAAACATGATTAGTCGAATCATCAAGACAAGCTGTAGTAGTGGCGTCAAAAGGTATTTCTATGGCTGTAAGTAGTGTGCGTTAACGAGGAAGAAACTCAAAAGGAAGGAGGAAAGGTAAGCAGCATAGTGCAGCTATATGCGGGTATCGTGAGGCAAACGCAGTTGAAGACGCTGCTGTAGTATTGAGAGATAATGCAGGGTTGAAATTGAAGAAAAAAACGATGCAAATAACGAAGATTTCATGAATCTTTGCCTCTGTTGAGAAAGCTACTACAAGTGGGTATGGCAATTTTGCAGCAATTTTGAAACTACCACACACACGACTTCACACGCTGAAACTATCACGAACACACAATTTCACACGCCAAAACTATCACACATACAATTTCTTTAAAAACCATCACACACACATAGTTTCACACCAACCCCATCACACACACGATTTGAAAAAGACTAAAATTTCATCTTCAAAAGCATTTATTCTACATCATAACAGAAAAAAAAACGGCACACACCTTGACTTTCCTCATTCAACCAATAATTTGGTGAGAGCGAAAGTTCCCCACCGGTTTTCTCGTTGCTAGACTCTGAGTTTTCAGCGGTACTGGCAGACAAAGGGTCCCCAACACACGATTTGACGTTCGATACACACAAGGGGACGTCGGTCAGCACTGCCCCAGAGAAGGAGCTCATATGGACTGCAGGAGGAATTTCAAGGGAAATCGATTTTTCCTTCGATAAGCTGTTGTTGCTTTCATAGCTGGCACTTCTTCTATAAGGCGCTACTTCTGCGGTGGAAGAAATACCCTCAGCTGAACCTGGAGAAGCTTTAGCAGATGGTTCGATAGATCTTTGTTTAGAGGCTAAGTTAGGGTACCTCCACACTCTCACAATCTCGCTGGTATCTGGGCAGATATGGTCAGAATCGGAGGTAGCATTGAAACGGTCTCTAAAGATCCTCATATTCCAAAAAGCCTGGGAAAAGGTAGGGTATATAATGAATTGTCAAGAAAGTATAGGCATTGACTCAAGTGATAGCTGCTAAAGATGATATAATTATGGGCTCTATAAGTGGGAGGAAAGCATCATCATCTTCAGCATCATCACCAGACTAGACCATACACAAGATATACTCGAGATTACGTTTCAATGGTAGAAGTTTATCCAGTGATCTTAAGAAATTCAATAATACGAAAGCGAAAAAAAGCATTCCAGACTCCCATACTAAGAAAAACAGGGGAAGGAGCCGAAAGATTATACCCAATACATGCATATGAATGCAAAGCTTCAAACTATTAGAGCAAGGTGGAACATAGAAATTACACCAAAGGGAAAGAGTATAAAGCAAAGAAAAACAGTATAAAACAAAGAAATAGAAAGCTCACCAAACAGTAGAAACCAAAGAAAAAGAGCATAAACCAAAGATAAAGCCCACTTAACAAGACCAAAATCACCAAAAAGAGCTAAAAAATTAAGGCAACACACAAGAAAGAAAGCTACAAGATTTAAGCTAATCAGCAACAGCATTACCTGACCTCTCACTTAACATTCTAAATGATAATACTCAGACGAGACAGGGGAATAAAAATATGTTTTTCTATCTTATTTAGTCATGCTGTGATATATTTCCCTCCATATATGTTTTTTGCATAGATATGGTTGGGTTAGCTTATGCGCCAACCTGTAATACTACATTCAAGAAGCAATTGTTTTCCCCTCTAGGATTACAAAGGCCTTTGTTTCTTTCCATGATGAGCTTTTCACGAGCATAGCCTGGAATTTGTCTAGGAGTAGTCCAAGCAACCATCAGGTTTACTATAGATAATAAGTATGTTAAGACAGCATAGAGGAGCTCTTCGACATTCTGGTTATCACCTCATACCACATAGAAGCTTGATATGAGCATATATATTGGTGTGCGATTGAGCATGCGTCTTTACTAGATTTATATGTAGTAAAGAAAGAATTAAATATCCTTCTTTATAAGCAATAGTTTCGGACAGATTCTTAGTATTCCTAGTCCTTTTCGAAAGCACAAGAGTATTTCACACTGTGTGCATCGCTCATACCGAAAGTAAATTAGACGGAGCAAAAAAGCTTTCATTGAGGATGTTTTATGAAAAATGCTAAATTGCTCTATTTATTATAGGTATAAATAGAGCAATTTAAACTTAAAAGAAGATTTTCCAGATACTTTTTGGGTAATTTTCCTTTATAAGCAGGATAGATGACGCAATGATTCTTTAACCTTTCCATTAAAAAAGCATTACTTCAGCTATACTTGAGAAAAAAATTACCATAGCACAATATTTACTCAACTGCGTTGTATACTCTAACAAATAATATCAAAAAACCCAAAAAAAGGCAATTTTATGCTTTTTTTCGGTTTGTTTCCTGCTTTAAACCGCACAGATTATATCACTTTCAAAGAAGCCTTGAAGTAGTGATACATCACTTTTAAGTTGACCCCTTTTGGAGACACCTAAATAAAGTTCATCAATAGACAAGAAGATTCGTATTCCGAGTTGGAACCACGTTTCCTCTTTATGCAAACAAGCTGGAAACAAAGATGGATATAATGTAAATGCAGCTTAAGCTGCGCTCCGAAATTACAAAAAAAAGAGCAAAGGGTAGTTAAACTATTAATCGAGAGACACATACCTCATATTCAGTCCAAAAGCGCACAGCATATCTCATATCCAATCCACACACACCTAATGTCTAATCCAAAAGCACACAGGATATCTTATTTCCAATCCACACGCACACACACTCATGTACTCTCCTAGCACACGGTAATAGCCCGATAGCGTGTGTGTTCCAGGGTTTGCACATGAGAAAACTGCATGTTGCAGCAGGTAGCTCGCGACTCTCTACCCTAGCTTATCATCATACATGAAAAGGTCCTGACGGCACAATTCAACGGAAGCAGCAGATAATTTGGTGGCCCCAAAGGTATTACCTTGTTTGCCACTTAAGTGAGGAAACTTATTTAAGAATACAGTAAGAGGCGGCCTTGGTGCCAAAAAACTAGCGATTTATGGAATTTTCTTCTAGTCATGAGGCTAGAAGGAACAGGATCATGTATAAAATCAAAGGAACATAAAAGACTGCTATATCTTCATATATAGCAATACTCGGCAGTACTAAGGGCGCTGCTTTGTCCTCTCATAACCTGTGCTAACACTAGGTAAAACCGTAAGCAGTACGACTAGAAAAGGAAAGAATAGATGTGCTGCGGGATAGTGCGTACAAATTCGTCAAAACAAAATACTCTTTTGGACTTTTTACTATTTATGTTAATATCTGGGATTAAATGCCAATAGCATATTTCAGGCATAGAATTTCTAAAATGATACGTTTAATAAAAAAATAAAAAAGTATAAATGGTATTGACTGCGAAGAAATTAAAGCAGATTCACATGGTTTTACTTTGCAAGATACTAAATCAATTAATTCTGCGCTACTCTCATTCTTGCTAGTGTGATTTAGCTAATTTGATTATAATTCAGAAAAAGACGTTTTGATTGCTTTGGATATTGCTAGTAAATTTTGTGTTTCATTTACTTGTAATATCCAACGTTATGCTATCATACTTAGACATTGCTTGTAGCGTCCAAGGTTATGTCATCATATATATCACCAAAGGAAGAGAAGCATGTGCTCTACTAATGGAACTATTGATACATATATATGAGTAAATATTTTGGAACTAGAGATCGCTGGAAAAGATATTACTATTAATACAATAGATCCCGCGCTTATATCTTGAGCTATTTCGAAAATACAGCATTCGAGGTCTTAAGCGAGACGTCACACAAAAAAAAGTTAGGTTCTGCAGCTTCGCAGAAGCTGGGAAAGTCCCAAATATAAACTTCTGTGCTGGAGTTCACGGCATAGAGACATGTGAGTTCATATATGAGGAAAGCTGCCTAACTTACCACAAAATTTGATGGGGATGGTATTTATGACATATTTAATCACCTAGAAACTAGTCATTTTTAAGTCTGCAATTAAGCGTAGAAGGCATCAAAACTGACGTCACAAGCTTTGACGATGACCTGCGTAGTACATTGAAACCGGATATTTGTTAGCGTTATCTTTGTGCACCCCTTAACCTACATTTACTTCTAACTACTTCCTATCGACTGACGGGATATTTAGAAATAGCTAATTTATTGGTGGAATCTATGAAATTCTGTGGGAACTCTGTTAAAGTCAATTGCTTTAAATCCACGAAATTTTTCGGTTTCGCAAATATTTCACCATTATATGGGCGGCCTAGCATTTATTCACTGGGGTGACTGCAGTCATTCAACATCTGTGTGTAGCCTAACCGAGCTGAAAAATCTTATCTCTAAGATATATGGCTACCATATCAGAGGGTCAGGTTTTTTGCGTAGTCTATTCAGGCTTGGTATGTTGTATTTAGCTGATTTAATCTATATATAAAAGTGGAAGATGGAATTTGAACCTACGAAACTTTAAGCGAGTACCACCTAAGGCTGAGTATTGAGGCATTCTGCTATGGTCATACGCCGGGCAGCTAGTGCAGGACGCAAAGTCATTGTAGCTTGCCGCTTCTTCTATTGTGCAAAATGCATTATGAAGCAAAACCCTATTTGAGAACGCGAATCGCGAGACGAAAAATAATTCGGCAAGAAAATGCCGGACTAGTAGGTTTCTCAATTAGAGGCCATTACTTTGTTTTTCTGAGTGCCCCCGTAACAACCTTCCGCAACTATGTTTCCCTGTCGAAACTAATAAGTGGAAAAACGCTGTAAAAAGCGAAAGCCACGGAGCAGCGAATAGCATCAGGATGGAAAAAATGCAAGGAGCAAGAAAAAGGGAAAAGGTAGATTTAAAAAGTGCTGTCTGGCTAGGAATCCCACATGCATAGGAATGGTGAGCGGAAATGTCTGAAAGAGGCACCAAAGATAACCCCATGAGTCATTACTCTCCAATATCAACTGAAGTTAGAGCTAAGTGCACCAGGAATTCAAATTCAACAATAGTATGTTCATATACTAAAAAGCTGAATAGCTTCATGCGCGTAGCGCAAATGCACTGCCTACGTAGCCTTTAAGGTTTAGCTTCAAGAAGTTACCCGGCATTTGATGATGAAAAATACTTTAAAGTACTCCCATATATAGTCAGCCTATTTCCCACCTGGCTTTACCGGCTTATTACTTTATGAGTAAAGCCATGGTTATAGCTTCACGATGCTAGAAGTACTCTACCTCAACTTCATCCCGTTCAACTATATTCGCAAAGTGGGTACCAAAATCAAAATATTTTTATTTTAAGGGTAAAAATTCACTCTAGATAAAGAATGATGCTGATTATCCCAAACAAAAGAAACTTGGTACTTAGGATGCTTAACTCCATGCAGCACCTTATAGTCGTTGCTTTTTTTGCTGGCAACGAAAGACGCTCATTGGGGTACTTTCTGCGGTACATAGCTCGAATATTTCATGTAATATTTCGACATTGGCTGCTGCTCATCGATGTAAGAATACTATATACACAGAAAAAACTTGTGCATAATATTCTATTTGCAGTAGAAGCATTTCTTCGAGAATCGAAAAGCAAAGATTCTCTATGACCTCACATGTTTGGCTATCGTTTCCGCAGCACTAAGTAAGCATTTTCTGAATTGAATGCATATAATGAGTATTATACAGGATTATTTTGCAATTAGTTCATCGCGTTTTATTATGTTAAAATCTCTTCGGTATATAATAGATATTCTAATACCACCTCTTGGAATTTTCAGTATGAAGCAACAACTTTTGCGACGCTGGTTTTTCGCGAATAATGAAGCTAGTACAAATGTATTCCTGCCGTCGTATATTCTCTTTGGCATGCATTTTTTCTCTCGACGCGCTTCGAGGATCTATAAATGAAAAACAATGTGAGATTCTTGTTAGCATGATTTTTGCAAGTCTACGTTTGAGGATATGCATTAGCTAGTATTTTTACCTTTTAGAAAGTTTAGGTTATAAAATATGAAGCTTACCTCCAATGTTTATGCTACATAATATGTTGTGTCATCTATGGTGTGTTTGCACTTGGCTCATTGTAGTCCCACCATGTTCTGGTGCAATAGATTTCATGAAATTTTGGCTCAGCAGCTTCTACAAAAAATAGTTATTTTACAGAAATATTTCATGCTTCACAGCAGGATTTTTAGCCCATCATATTTCGTGGCCTAAAAAAGGAAAGTCAGCTTCATAATGGAATGCGTTGCGGCTACAGCTAGAGCTGTGCTTGTATACCGGGGAATTTAGTACAACGATACCCTACAGCGCGCTAAAATTAAAGAAAGCGCCGAGATATGTTTCTATCTGTAAAATCTGGGGGAAAGAAGTAGCGTATTAAATGCATGGGTTAATTTTTTGTTTCATAAGCTCTATTACTGCTACTAAACATTCCTGGCTTTATTTTCAAAGTAGGCTTTAAAAAAAAGCACTTGTTCGTGAGAGCTTAGTATTAGTTTACTACAGCTATTCTGCCTGCAGATGAGGGTTCGGTATAATAAACCAACAGCATTCTGGCCATATTTCGGGTACCTGATTGATGCTTCTGGCTTCATATTCATGTACTACCGAAAACTTCCATTACGAAAATGTCTAACAAGAAATAATTGCTTAAACTAAAATAATGAAAAATATAGAAAAACCAGTAGTGGATTTATCTTCTCTTATAGTATTGGAAACTTCTCATTGGTCGAAAATGCTGGAAGAGAAATGGGGATAGCCACTTATTCTACGATTGTGCCTCCTGCTGCACGTGATAAAAAAGAAACTGAAGGGGTAATTAAAAAAATCAAAGTATGACGTCAAGAAACTCATTTTATTGTCTCCGATTATAACTTTTTGGGGAGTTCTTTTAGTTTCGATGCTCTCATTTTGTAAAAATTTTGGAGAAATGAATTAGTGCAGTAATATGGATGACATTAAATGGTCAGCGCCTAGCAATATTACGCATCGTTACGCCTTGATATTGTTAATCATACCGCACCAGAGCATAGACATTGAAGGACATAAACAAAATAAGTGTAAATAGAAATACAACGACGGCAAAAGTCTTACAAGGTTTGCATAAAGCAGTAATTTGCTCAATTTACGCTAACTTTTCACAACTTTGTGTCTGTCATAATGGAAAACATCCCATAGTATTGTCATGAAACTGGTATATTTCGAATTGAATCCTAGAGGTTGGTTTGAGTTAACTTTTTTGGGCCCCATTTTTCCATCAAAGTTAACTCAAACCAATTTCTATTTGAAAAGCATGACGATGTCGCAATGATTTACCATTCGGTATGCTAAGAAATTTATGCTACAAAACGGCAGGTGACGAGGATGTTACAGACAGAATAAAATTCACCTTTATTTCCGCTGATAGAAAGAGTCGCCAAATACGCTCATGTCATCTCGTAAATTAATAGGCTGCGGCAAAATATAAATATGCTTTTTAAATTTTTAGAATGCACTCTCAGGGAAATTATAAATTCAGGAAAGTAAAAAAACTGTATGAAGCTAGAAGTTTTTGCTCTAATCATGGCTTTTAGCGTGATTAACGTGTTACACAGGCATGCGAAGGTAAAAGAAATCAAGATTTGAATACAGTAAAAAGTGCTATTGTATCTATGCTGGGAGCATGATAAGAAACTAGTGGTGAAGTAATACGCTCATATTCATTGCATCCTGTAGTTTGTAAATTGATTAAAAGCATGCTGCACACTAGCTTGCATGCTGGTAGCTTAACACTATATTTAAAAGATGCGTTGTCTTTTCCAATATTTTACGTACAGTGAGCCACTTCGTGGAAAGCAAGCATGGTCCAGCTATTCAGTGAATCTGTTCATCTTTCATATTAATAATAAGTACGCTTTATTCAAAGTTTGATCTGAGGCTTACAGGTTTCATAGCTACAAAATCTATTATATCATTTAAGCAGTATATGTAACCATTTGGAATCTTAATCTTCTTTTTTCAAATTCATGCCAAGCAGAATTGATCCTTTTATCTTCTTTCTCACACTTTCCTGACATATTTAGTTCGGATACATCATGCCATAATTCTTAATGTGCTATTATAAGTCCCTCGTGAAACTTAACATGTAATTTGAATTTTGCCTCTCCTTGCCGCTAAATATCTCCCACTGGTTTCGATAAACGCCTATCCTTGTGCGCGCACAATATTTTTGCGTTTAAATGCAGCAATTTAATTTTATATGTGCAATACTACCGACTTCTAACAGTGACCCAAACAAGCCTTTATGATTGCACTGCGTGCCACAACGGTTATCCCATACCGTATAATCTCCTGAGCAGCGATATTGCATTGCTGGTACACTCTTTTTACTAGTCTGAAGCTTACAGCAAATGGCAATCCATAATTTTTTGCTGCAAAGCTACTCGATACCGGTGAAGAAAATACTGCAAATTGATGGTACCCATGAATTAACTTTCACGCCTATTTGTAGTTTCGGTTAAGAATTACGCTTTGAATCATCGCTGCTATGGCCAAGGATTTAGTGGCTTATGCTTCACTTTTTTTTATGAGTTAGTTCACCAGGATCTTAAAGTTTGAAACGTAAGATTGCACTATAGCTTGGCGTGTATGCCATGGTTATCATCCCAATGTAGACTCACTTCCGAAGTCAAGCAGGCCTGAGAAGCGCTTTAACAAGTTTTTAACAGACCCAATCTACCCCCAATTGGACCTAGATTGTTTGCTTGTTCATTCACCGCTAAGCTATAATAGAATGCTCGATCATGTTCTGTTCTACAACTTTAGATTCCATTACTTTTTACTTAGGCCTAAAATAACAAGGTGTGTTGCACTATCCAAATCTTAAAACTGATCCCCGGTGGTTTTTTTTTACCTTTGGGGAGGGCCTACATGTCTATTTCTTCCTTCGAATTTGATATTTAGTAGAATTAGCTCCAGCGACGCACTATCGAGATGAATTCACTATAATTTTTCCGCCATTTTTTGGTAAAAGATTTCCGTCGCATTTCGTATTGCCTCATTCGTTCATCTGAAGGATATTCTAGCTAGCTACTTTTAATGCATGCATGAAACCACTCTTTGTAGGAGGTAACGAAAAATGTAAAAATTATAGCCTGCTTAAACTAAAGCTTCATGGGTAAGGTTGAAGTATTCGATGTGCAACATTGCTAATGAATGCTAAGATATCGCAAGTTGTCGCCTGATAAAAGTGAACTCAGCAAGTAGTGGATGCACAATCTTGGGGTTATTGCCCGGAAGGCTCGGAACTTTGTTCCATTCAAAGCCGTGGGAAACATCAGCATCTTTAGCTAGTTTAGCGCAAGGTTTATAAGTGTCACGCTGAAGAAATTTTTCACCGACTTTAGTAACATGATAGGCCATAAATGATATTTTGGCCTCGTATATCGACCGGTGTTTGGGACGTGCACACCAGTATGCACCTTGGTTATGCTGTTTGTTCACGGCTCTACGTAATATTCCCGATCAACTTATCCGCATCACCGATGCTACTTTCCAGCTTCTAACGCTTGTACTGATCAACCGAGGAACTTGGGAATAACGTAGAGTAACTAACTACAAGTTAATCAAAATATTTGCTACACTACCACCTTTATTGTTTCGGTATTTTTAAATTTAAGTGAGTCACGCGTGGTGTTTATGTGGAGTGGTACCGCTTGTAATACTGTTGCGCTTGGCTTATGTGACTATACTACATTTCCCTGCAACAGGTGCCTTGAAGTAAGAATAACTCGAAGAGAAATGGTAGTGCTCAAGCTGTGTTTTTTTGCTTAAAGGCTGTTCGAGTACCTGTATACCTGAACTGTTATATCAGACTCTGCGTATTCATCTGAGCTGATTTACGGCATCTTTCCGTCTGAGATTGTAAATCCAGTAAAAACCATTAAAGCCCTGCATGGCCAAAGACGCCTGGGGTTCGAAGTATGAAATGGAACCCTTTAGGAAAATAACCTTTAACAATTCCTATTAGGCACGAAAGAAGCTGCGCAATGCCCCCCAACCTGCTGCTGTTGTTTCTACTCGTTGTAGCTAGCATTTCTGCTTCTGTGAGCCTGGGAGTCAAGGCAGTCAGGCGTAACTGTTTCAATTATAAGGATGGGGAAAAAAAAACGGGCTGGTCTGCTGATAAACTGGTCGCTTTGTCTTCTGTAGCCGAGTTCTCTCAAGGACCCCTGGCAGAAAAAAAGATGCAAGCATGTAAGCCAACTCAAGTGAAGCAATTCACCATAACCGCTTGCGGCTCAGCAAGGTGCTTCGTGCATGAGCATCCCGCTTTGGAGAAAGTTTTATTTAATCCTTTCTATCAGAGGCGGTTTTCCCAGCATCATGCTGAAGATTCTAGTCCTTCGCTCCTTAGAAAACCTTCGAAAGAAGCACTGAAGGCTCCGTATATTATCCAGGAGGTAAACAGTATATGAGACCCAAGATTTTGGCTTCGTGCATAAAGTACTTCAAAGACGTTTCTTTTGAGAGTCAAGTTAGAATTTTATTTCGAGGAAAATGGTTAATCTTCATTTATGGGTTGAAACAAAGTCGAGTGTTTCTTACGCAAAGCGATATATGATGCATTTCACATTTCACTGCACAATGTTTGCTCTGTATAAACAAAATTTTTATCTTATTTAGATGTTTTAAGCTTTTCAAAGCTGACATAAAGTAACTTAACTATTGTTTTTTTACAAAATGCTTTTCTAGGCTCTTGAAATATGCAATCTACATCGTGAGAGGGATATCTTTGACAACGCTGCGAGTATGCTTGGTCTGGAGGCTGCCAAGCTCAGGAAACATGTTGCAGTATTACAGAAAAAGTACCTGGCAGATCTTGAGGATAGCCTGGAAACTCGTGCCCTCTTAGGGGAAATTCTGCTCATAACTGCTCATAGGCAGTACATGAAGTATACCTACAGTGGTAAGTAGAAATGCTTTTATCTTGTGGTTTTAACCCTTATAATGCTTTGACACTGTGGTGTAATTGCTCTTCTCGGTAATACCAAAATACCTCATAACATTAAAGATAGGATCTTTTGATCGTGCATGCTGAATTATTTAACTAGGCCTTATTTCCTTGAATTTAACCATTAAACTCTGGGAAGATCTGAAGCTCTTCTAATTGAAGTGCTCCTTCAGTCTTCAAAAAAAAATTAGAGGTTAATTTCGACTGCTGTGTTTGATCTTGCTTACTTAGTTTGACGAAGTGTTCTTTTTTCTTTGTGCTGATATCAGGTGTGGCTCCAGAAGTGATCGATTTATCTAGAGATTATCTACTGAGCACTCATCAACTAGCCGCTCTACAAGACTTTGCTACTCCTAAGCATTGCTCCGTAGAAACTTGGGAAAAGCTTACCCCGAAAGAACGGCGAAAAACGATATTATCTTATGTGACTTCTTACCCTACTGCCGCTCACGAGATACTTAGATTTCTATTAAAAACTAGCGGTAAAACGCTTATTCAGTTGAAAAGACATCTGTTGCGTAGTTATCATCCTCATAATATATGTATTTCATGAATTCTACTATCTTCTCCCTTTGTTCATTGCTTATGAATATACCATGATAGATACTCATATACCCACATGCACTTTTCATCCAGATTTGTTTTACTAGCAGCTTCAAAGATGTGAGAGCTTGTGCTATATACTAGAGATACTGGCATACCCATACAATTCTCGTCTAGATTTGTTTTACTAGCAGCTTCGAAGATTTGAGAGCTTGTGCTATATACTGAGGAAGGGCCTATTAATTTTCCACATGAGCATGCACGTTTTAATAATTATTTGGGTTACTTGGTAACTTTTACTATATATTTGCTGTGAAATTTATTCAATTTTTGCAGTATCTTGCGACAATAGGAATTTTAGCGAAATTATCACAAATTCTACCTTTTCACATTCTTTGATTTCTGTGTGTGCATGAGGACTAGAATATGAGTTCATGCTTCCCAACTTCTGCTTCTGCGCTCACTGTATGCCTTTCCTTTTACTCGGATTATTTATACATGATATTTGGATAATTACATGAGCATTTTAGATTAACGCACTTTGATGCTCAGTGCCCACAGAATTTCCAATTACCTGTTCCTTACAAGCAAATTTGTATTACTATTTGCTCGCTTCGTCTGAAACCTTTGAATTATTTTATTTCTGAAGATTTTTTGTGTGTGAAAAGCTTTCCAACTGTAGGTCAATGGAATCACATATTTTAACACTGCACTATATTATTTTTGTCTAGTTTATGTTTGATATATCAAAGGCTAATGCGTAATGATATCTTGCACACTCAAAATTTAAAAGTAAAAAATGGTAATATTGACATATTCCATTTGTACCATTTAAGCTGCATTCATTGCGAGTTATCAGCTCACAAAAAAGCCGATTGCAATACAAAAATTTAGCCAGGCTACTATAAACGAATCTCACTCCACGTGGGTGAGCAAATCTCTCTCTCTCTCTCTCCCCCCCCCACTGAGCTTTTAAGTAGGTATAGGAGATTTTTTCACTGATCATCCAAAGGAATGAAAAGCTCTTGTACTTTCCCTTTCATCTCAGAATATGGGCAGCGTGGTGACTTCCTGGTGGCATTCTTAGAAGATACAAGATTGTATACTAGAGGGGGAAAGCATTTTGCACGAAAGTTCATGGGAAGGGTGAGGCATTCAGCTATTGCTGAAGCTGAAAGGTGATAAAAAAAGGCAGATTTCGCCTGCCACCCTTTATTTTAGGAAGCTAGTATAAGCTTTTATGTTACAATTTTGATTTCTTCCTGCTGTTAAATCAAGCTTTTAATGGCAATTCGTATTCGCACACGATTATGAAATTTTTGTTTTTCGTATGAAACTACCATTTTTGCTACTTTGAAGATGTTTATTCTCCTTATTTTATATCTTGCATATGTTTCAAATTCTTACCGACTTGCCTTGCTGTTAAGCGGGATTTTGCAGTGGTTTTGAATATATGCTCAGTTCTACTATATATACAAGGACTATCCCGAGATTTTCCTACTTATTTCTGGCTCAGGTTGCAGCCGTTTTTTGGCATTACTTTGTTCTACATTAAATGACTGACAACCTTTAGTTTAACAGCATGTTGGATCTTTTTGTATTAATCCCCCCTGAATGCTTGCCAACGTATACATGTATGTTGTCAGATTCGTTTAGTTAAGCAAGAAAAAGATATGCAAAAAGAAAATTTGAGGAATGTATCGATAATAAATCACAATAATTAACTCTAGTTGATCCTCTCTGTGCTATATATAAATGTATTGGCCATTTCTTTCTTCACCGTTGGTTCCAAAAATACCTAGTTTCTCACATTTAGCTCGTTTTTAGCTAGTTGCTTCCCAATGTATTTCACACCGTGTTTTCCCAAAGTCGGAGCACGCTTGAATATGAATTGATTCACCATTTTTTATAAAAGCTTGGATGCTGTTATGCATTGGTTTTTTAGCCTATTTTGTAAATTACAGTTTGCTATTTACTTTTTCCAGGTTAAGGCTCCGAAAGCTCAAGAAGGGCGCTGCTACTGCTGCACCAGCATCGAGTAGCGCCGACTTTTGGAGTAACTCAGCACTTTGGAGAACTTTGATTGAGTGGATAAATCTAGAGTGCGGTGCTACTGGCAACAAGATAAAACACGTGAGTCAAGCAGTTTTTGCTACATCTTCTGAAGCAGTTTACACTGGAAGATTCCTAATTTAGCCATAAGTATGAGATTGGTAGGGAGCTGCGCAGTCGATTTTGCCATTTAATCCCTGAAACGTATTGAAAGCTTGGAAGGTACACCCTCATCATTTTTGTGGGATCTTTATATAATTCTTCCTTTGGTTTTGTATTTCATACAGCTGAATTCCTTTTTTTGGCGTAAATGTACTTGTCTTCGTCATGCGTGCAGTAAACTATTGCTGAAAAATTTCCTGTGATGTTATTGAATGCTTGCACTTATAAACTTTCCGCTATTCTTGTGCCTGAAAAATAGATTCTTAGGATGTAGCACCTTAGTACTTTAGAAAAAGTTATTTGATGATTTCAGTGTATTGAAATTTTCAAGAATTTTGTGCATTGTTCATCCGGAGAGCTTGATGAAGAAGCGCTTCCCATTAGTTAAGCCCTCATTTATTCACAGGATATTTATCATTATGTTATGGGATCTCCGAATATGCTGAATTCAACGCTTATAGCAAATATGTCATCCTATGACGGCTTTGACAAGGATTCCATGGAACTCGATAAGCAAAAAAGGATTGACAAAAAAGAATTAGAGTAAGTGCTTATCTGCTTGATACCCCTTGAATGCTGGATACATTCCTACTCTTGTCTTCTACAAGTTTCTGCTGGATAGAAATGCCTCTCTGGGGCACCTTTCCCTGGTTTTTCTGAGTTTTTAAAGGCAAAACTGTAAAGATAACTACAACTTTGTTTAAGACGGATTACCTGCACTCTAGCCTTGCATTAGGCACGCAGTACATTGATGCACATTTGGTGGATCTTCTATCAGTTAAAGCTAAAGTTTTACCTCAGAGTGACTTGTATGATAGCTGGTTTAGTATTTGGTGCCCTTTTGCTCTATGCCGCCATTTTTTGTGACTATTTTACTGGTTGCTTCCTTTTTCGATCCTGTACTATAGGAAGGACGAACTATTAAGAATTACTCGCAGCAGGAGGAAGGTGATTGAAGATTTCGTTGAGCACAACCCTTCCAAGGTTTGGCAAGTCATTGATGAGCTGCTGACATGCTCTGGCTTCAATCCTAGGATCTGCTTGATAAACTCAATCAAGAGGGTTCGAATCTGTTTTTTTTCTTAGAATTTACTCGTGAGGTGGTCCTCGTTGACCGTCGCAGTGAGGGAGTTGGTGCTTAATTTTTGTTGCCTTTGCCTAGTTGATAGTGTAGTTAATCATTCTCTAAATTTTCTAGAAGTTGGTTGCCACAAGTTTTATTAACCATTCACGAAGCGGAGTACCTCATTTATTAGATCACCATCGCTACAACTATTGGGGTCCTGAGAAAACCCATTCGCTCAAATAGTTTGAAAGATTCATTCGTGCGCACAATGAAAATAGTTACTTTAGCAGTAAGATTTAGTATCATGAGTCTTATATGCACTAAAACCCGTGTCTCCACTGCATATTATGGATATCCTGTATGGAAGGTGTAGTTATTACACACTATTCCTTCAGCGTCTTATACAGAGGGAAGTTGAATACCATTTTTTATGTCGCTTTTAGTACGGCTGTGTTTGCTTGTCATAAATTTCATCAGTGAAACTTAAAATAGTTATGACCAATGCTTCCTAGCCTCCTGTGTAATGGCTGAATCTCTTCATATTAAGTGTTTGCATCTTTTAAAATCTCTTTTTTGCAGCTGATGAAAGATAAGAACCCGCAAGTATTACTGCAGCATTTTCGATTTACTGGATATGGGGGTCCGAGCGAGGTTTCCTCAAACTCTCCCCATAACTCCTCAGATGTCTAAATAACCGCCCTTTTTTATGGGTAAACTACGTCAAGATGATTTTGTGCGTATTTATAAAGGTTATGCCCTTATCGGAAAAAACTTCTACCTCCTTGTGTAACTACAAAAAGCAGTTACACGTGTGATGTTTTACGATATACGAGTGTTGTATTCAAAGCATTTGAGCGACACCCCCTTTATGGCGGATTATAACTATGTATTTAAATAAATGCGAAAAAGCTCCTCTCAAAGCCAAGTTTATGCCACAAAGTTTACATGTATATACACAGCCTGTACTAGTTGAGAATAAGACATTGCTAGCTCATTCAATAGCAAAATGAGTGATGCTTATACGCTCCTTGAAAATTTCTTCTGAAGCCGCTCGTGCATCATGAGAGTTTATTTAAAGTAAAATTTGGTATTTGTTAATTGTGTGTTAAAGTGTATTCTTATATGCTGAGAACATGCTTTACTAATATTTAAGAGTAGAATAAATTTTGTAGGTATATACGTTTATAGAAAGAGATTACAGTTTATGAAAAAACTAATATAATTCTATAGCTTCAGGTGGGTTCTAAATGAAGTGGGTACCTAGTTGCCTCATCACAGATATCTGACTCGTGTTGCATGCAACAAGGAAAGCGCTGGCATCTTCTGCTCATAGTAAGACTTGTGGGGTTGCTGAATAGGAGCAAAACAACTGGCGCGGCATCACTGTCCACACTAGAGTAGCCTGTATAATGCAACGTGACTCTCCGCTTCAAAATTGGACAAGCAGGCTTCCGTGATATAAGCAATAATAACGCGACTATTGAAATATCTATAGATTATCAAGTCTTGAAAATTCGGAAAAATTAGCTGGAAAAATGAAAATTAAATACCCCACCTCAAATTGATATGGGATACCGCTGTTATCAAGTGAGCTACGGCTAAGTCGCATTACGATGAAATCGTGCATATCATACTTGCTTATAGCCATCGCACACATAGATACCGAGGATATCATGCAGTCCTAATACAGAGCTTACACCGTGAAGAATACTGTGCTTAGCACTAGAGGTCTTTTTTTTGCTTCTAATTTATAAGCATCCTATAGCAAGGTGGACAAGCTTTTTATAATAGAATTTGTATGCAAGGTTTCATCTGTTACAGACCAAGTTAAAATTTGTCCCATTCCCTTTATTGGTTTTTTAACGATTATTTTATAATCTCATTGCAAATACTGTATTATTCTAGGTTGGCTAATGATTGGAAAAAACATTTTTTCAGTTTTTTCATGCTTCAACAAGCTGTTATAACGCTGAAGAAACGCTTCCAGATCGCTTCAAATATATGCCAGAGCCGCTGCATGGATGTAGCCTTTTATGCTACGCAGTGCACTCTTACTATGATACTCACACTGCATGGTAAACTTTGCATGAAAGTGACTTAGATGCATTCATTTACACCACACAGTATTCAGCTCCTTTAAACCAGCGGATCTTTCAGTATTTTCCCTGCTAGAATGTTTCCAGTTGAGTATGCGCAACACGGGTAGACTCTCTTAATGATAGTCCTAAGAAAAGTCTAGCAGAATGTTCTTTTCATCGTGTAAAACACAGTATTATACAGCTAGGCAGCTACAAAAGACGATAATTTTGATATTTTCCCAATAAAATACTAGCCCCTAGAGTATGTCTGGAGGAGTAGCTTATGCAGCTACTCCTCCAGAAAAACCATGCAGCTCATGGATTTGGCATAATCGCAGCAAGTAACCAACAACTTGTGGGTTCAAGGAGTTTCCAATTAATTTCCACCGCTTCCGCAAGGTCAGCCCTTCAGGGAAAGAGAATGACTTGCAAGTACAAGGGTAATCATAACCAGAGCGAGTTAACCTGCAATCCGCGCGATTCCCGCTTTCTTGCTCATCTTTATCGCGATTTCTATCTCGTTCGCCATTCAGAAATGAAGGATCACGTTCATTTTTTCCTCCTCTGACGTTTGGACACGGGTCTCGATGGCCTCCTACTTCCTTACGGAAAGTTACTGATGTAGATACGGAAGCCTCCCCAACTTTGGGGATTTTACCACATAGAGGTACTCCAGGTACTGGCAGACACATATGATCCTCTCTTGTGAAGTCCCATAACCGGTTTGAGTAGCCGTAGTCTCGTATCTTCGCTTCAGGGGAAGCGCAAGGCATCTTAAAGCCCATAAGTCTAGCTACCTCCTCAGGAGAAAAATATCGGACGTTACCAATGAAGCGTTGCATTCTGGAGCGCCATTCTGCGTCGCTGCGCTCCAACTTCTGCTTTAAAGGTGGTAATTCAAGCTCAAGTTCGGCCTTTGCTTCGCAAAAAAGACTTTGAGAAAGGGTAGAAGCGGCTGATTTTCCAGGAGATTCCATGGATGAAGTCAGATTAGGTGGTATACAGTTGGGCGAAACATCGACGACTGAGCATTTACCAGGTAAATCATTTCGAAGTTCTAAGTCTGGTTCCATCTTCTCAAGCTCCTCTAAGAGCACCAAGCTACCAGTACCCTCTATGTAACTTCCGTATCCACTCGTAAAGCAGCTAGTATTGCACATGCCATTATGGGTATTACTCTGAGATTCAACCTTGCAACTCAAAGAGCTTCCTGCATAGGAATGGCAGCAATGGTATTCAGACTCACTTGGTGACAGAATGTCAAAGCACACACACGAGGATTTGGAAAAAACTTTATTTGGAACCAGCAGCTCAAGAAAAGGGGTCAAACTTTTCTCAGAAGAAGTCAGAAGAGAAGCTTCACTCTCACTTAGAACAGAGTTTCTTTGGTTGAACATGTTGGCCATTATTGCAGACGACTCAATGGCTGCAGATGAGGAGGGACCAGGATTTGGCATAGCTGCTGACCATTGATTGGAAGGCTCCATACTATTATTTGAAGTATGCAAATGAGGGTTCCAAACGATTTTCGAAGCAGGAAGAGTTTCTCGACCCTTAGAAAGAACTTCGCATACATTTTTATCTAAAAAAGTTAGGACAGAGGGAATGTAAAAGCTTTTTAAATCAAGCTTCGTTACAAGATCTTTAGGGGGTAACTCTTCGCGAATTTCGGAAAACATAACGTTGTACCTTTTGCCAGAAATAGTACCATCCTTAGCTATCTCGTGAGGGGAAGGGACGTGAAGCTCTCGCTTAGCAATGAGATAAAAGCGCAGTCTCTCATTTGGGAACCCTAACTGAGTGGGGGATAGAAGGAAGCTACGTATTGAGGAAAAACCTCTGCATTTCAAGGCATTTAATAACATAGAAAAGCTTTCAGATGTTTCAAAATTTTTCACATTCTCAAGGACGAAAGCTTGAGGGAGCATTTCATCCGTTAAATGATCACGCAAAAGCCTAATTATATTGATTAAGGGTTCAGCTCTTCTGTCCATTATATCTAAAGCCTTGGACTGTCTAGTGTAAGGCTGGCATGGGGGAGAAAGTGTCCAGATATCAAATCTTCCTTCCCTCTTAAAAAAAGTGCTGTCTAGTTTAGATATATCCATGGCGATAATGCGGTTTTTTTCATCAAGCCGTAGTGCATCAACGTGGTTTCTTGACTTGCCTTTAATTTTTTTTGTAATCATTGAATTCTCATTGGGAGCTTGACCCTCTGCAGCCGAAAAACTATCGAAATTGTGTCGGTACACTGCATTGGCCGAGTCATTGATATCTATAGCGAAAAATGAAGAGGGAATTCCAGCATACGAAAAGGCAAAGCGCATCCCTCCGATGCCACTAAACAGCTCCAGTACCCTCGGAATCCTCTTGCTTGAAGGAGAATCATTCATGCTGCCAAAACAAAAGTTGCCGAAAAATAGCTCCACCCAAATTATAGTACTTGAATGAAAAAGTCGGGGTGGTGTGAGCACGTTTAGTTCTTCGCTACCACATTGGCAAACATCAGTAGCTATTATTCGGCCGAGAAGCGGGTAGTGTCAAAGTCATGTGCGCCGCCAAGAGAAGCTTTGCTCAGTTACGTAGTATCCAGAAATCAGATCCTCAAGTAGAGTACATTGTTAGCGGGTTACAATGTTGCAATTTCAAGGTGTTTATCAGATAAATTGCATGTTGTAGCTTATTGGTGATTGCTAAAAGGTTATTGAGAACTTGAGGTATACAAGCGGAATCTTAGCTCCTTTCTGTAAAGGGCCAAAAAAGTGACAGAAGGGACCTATATCAGTACCACAAGAGGGGGGAAGAAAAGGGCACTACATGAGAGGACGCGAGGAAACCATGTAACAGTAGAGCGAAAAATGCTCCAAGAAATATTCCTACGAGAGAAGCATAATGTAGCTCAAATATACATGTGGAAATGCTCGGTTAATTTTCTGACATGACTTAACTGAGGACAAGTAGATTATGAACCCGATGTAGCTTCAGCCAAAGAAATCATACGAAAGAAAATCAGGCGTCATGCGAAAAAAAGGTACCAGAGAATGGAAGCCTCCTTTATGTGTGAAGCATCCATATTGTTCATGGATGTTTAGCAAGGCAACGAACATTGCAGATTTAGGAGAAAGGCTGCGATATTCCTTAACTAACGAACATTTTCCCAAGCTCAGAGATCGCTGAGCACATGGCGCTTAGATGGGAAAACTGCTTCGCCATGTGCGTGCAAGGCGCTCAAGCTCCTAATTCTTCTTATATTCCACGATTTTTGCTACTGCAAGAGGAATCAGCAGTAACTAACGTAACGCTGTACTTTGGACTGGGTTTGCTTTCCTTCGAAGAATAGATATAATAGCTACTGTAAGCTGGTCCGGAAGGAAAGATATTCGGCACGACAAATGCGGCGCTTGTGCAGGCTTCCTCCACATTATAATATGCCAGAAGCCCACTGCATCAGGCTTTCTGTTCATTGCCAAATCATGTAATTCTCAATGACAATTTTAAGGGCATGGTTCAGAGTAAACAACGCGTGACACAGCCATGACATCCAGACTAACTTCTGATATAGCACTTATATATATAATGGCCGACGTTACAGGGATCTGTACACCAGCGGGTTTAGACGATACAAACGGCCCAAAACGAAAAAGTGCCTATATTATCAGATTGCAGGCTTACGCTGCATCTCCGTGGCAGCGCGCAAATATACCTTGACATTTTTGTGACATGCATTGAGGCTCTTGGCATTCCCCGTAACCGTGCCAGTAAACTCTTACAATCACATTTTAGTCCTTGAATAGACATCTCATAGGGACTAGTAATTGGGGCTATGATGTGGTATTGCGCTAGAATTTCACTCCCTTCGGTTATGCTGGAGCATTAGAAAGCAGCTAGATGATGCGCTCGTGTGCTCGCTTAGATTATGAGAGCTTGTTCGTTGGCCATGAAATGCCTTAGCTCTCGAATCGTTTATTTTCCAATGTATAATTTCAGGCGGCAACACTAGCTTTAAATACCTAAACGTTTACTTAACGAAAAATTGATACTGGCAAGTTAGGCTGCGGTATGAAACAATGGATACACAGACTTGCCTGAGTACCCTAAAAGTAGCGGCAATCCTTTTGAAGTTGTAGATTTTCCCACCCGTAGCTTACTGTGGAGGTCAGAAAAGTTGCTTATGTTGCAAAAGAGGAATCTTCAGCGGGGATTGAAAGGATGATATTTTGCGCTTAGTGATTAAAACCGTGCATCCCACTTTTAGCTTAATTGCGATACTGGTTTTTATTGAAGGAAAATAACATCGATTGGCTTTTTTACGTGCTATTGCTGCATAATATTCATTTGATGCCCATGGGAGTCCGCCTTGGCACGTTCGTCTATTATGTATTTGTAGTTATGCTGTAGCTTTTCAGACTAAATAAGTTCGTTAAATGCGCTCCGCCTCTTATTGGCTACGCGCTTCGTTCATATTATATTGAAGTGAAGCAAGCTAGCGGCTTCTTCCTGCGCTTTATATCGTAATCCAATGCTAGCATATTTTTATTAGCACATAATTTTTTCGGGAAAAAAGCGTTCTTCGTGTTTTCTCTTCACGTGCTACGTTGCTCGCAATAACGCTTCTGAGGGCTGCCATTTTGCTCTAGTTCCAAAGATGGCTGCGTCCTACTGAAGGCCTAAAGTTCCAATGGTTTTGTAACTACTAGAGTGCCATTAAAGTTATTATCCAGTTGTAACCTACGAAATAGTAGCTATTATAAGATGCTTCTTTTAGTTTTGCTTATGAGTTATTCTTCCAAACGGGTAGAAATCAATTCCATCTTCAGTATACCTGAAGCCACTATATGATATATATTCATGCAAAAAATCGAGCCATATTCGCACATCCTTTCTTTGAATACGATTTGGCCTGATTGCTGCCTGCCACTGCCATCTTTTGCTGCATAACATCCATTCAAACTGTTGGGTGGGAAAATTTTTGAATCTTCAACTGGGTACAGAGGTAGCAATTTGAAACTAGAGGCGATTATCTGGAAGTTAATGCCATGGCTCTTTTATTATAACATGTTTGCTTAAGATTGTGCAATGTCTTGTTCTTTGAAAGTGATATCTACTACTGATCATCTTGTTGCTTATCAATTACTCGAAGGTTACTTCAATTTTTGCTGTACCCCCTATTGTGCTCAGCGGAAATAGTCTTTACTAACCCTTTGGTATAGAGGAGGCGCCGCTATGGGAAAAACAAAATTCGCAACTTTCACCAGATTTTGGTGTGGTCATGTACATTTCAGGATTGGTAGCCTGACTCAAATTCGTGTGAACAAGGGATTTCGTCCATCCACCTTTAAGAGTCTTGGTGAAGCTATCGAGTTTGCAAGGTCTTTCAGATGTGGCGTTACGACTGATTTTTTTTCACCATCACGAATACATTAGCTTCTTCTAATCTGGTAGTGAACTATTTATAGCTTTTTTTCTTGCTCTCAAAGTTATTTGTTATTACTGCCGCTATCCTGGCGTTTCTCAAATTTTTTAAGCTACTTTTTTTGCTGTTCCTTGCTTTTTACTGTAGTATAGAACGACTTTAATCCTTAGTGCGATTACAATGCTTTGCTGGAATTTCTTAACAGCTAACTCGTCCAAAAGTAAATATCTCCTTTTTTTTTACATCTTGTGCTGAGAGAATGAAAATTATTTTTAATATTTAATACCTTTGTTTTTCCACAATATTCTGTTTTTTTCACATATTCTGTTTCTAAAAGATTTTTTGAGAAATATTATTTGGAGAACTACCTCCCTCAATTTTGCATTGTATAGGGGTACAACGTAAATGAAAATTTTCGCTCCCTTTATGCGTCAGCGGAAAAATTTATAGAACATCTCCTTGGTTACATCTAACAAGACGCTGTTCATATGTGCTACTTTTTTATTTCATATAATGTTCTCGAATTGCTATATCTCGAGCTTTTAAGTTAGTCTGATGTTTACCTTTTAATCCTTCAGGACATGCAAAAGACTGCGCCCTTCAACGGTAGCTGAGTCTTTACGAGGACCCTGGCACTTTGCAAAAAAAGAAAGGGAGGCGAATTCGAGTATGCAATGCGATCCTGGTAAGATAACGAGATGGCCTTAACAATACTCCGTCTTTTTTCGCTGTTAGCGCCCGCTTGGATAAGCTCTGAAGTGCCACAAGTGTTTGCTTCTAGCCACGTTTGCCTGTTTGGTTATGCAAGATTTCGTGCAAACGCTGCTGCTTATAGCTATATTTTATTTGCTTACTTAAGGATTGGATTTTGCTGATCTTCTAACGAAGATGCTTTGACGAGCTTCATGTGCGTATAGTTAGACTTTTTTTTCACAGCCATTTCTCTTGAATTTCCTTCTTGGTAATGATATATGTCTGTTTCTTCTGCTTCATAAGCTTTCATACCTTCTATTTTTAGGCAAAGTTTTCGTGAACCAAGATTCAGGAAAAACTTTGGCTCCAACTGCGGCCTCGCTGGTTGCTGCGGAATTGAATAACTTGCCTCTTACTAGGGAGAACTTATTGAAGTTAGAGAAGCTTTTGGGTGTGACTCTGAAGCGTGGAAAATCAGAGGCTTCCCGTCGTGTTTAAGCTCGCGAGAACATAAACAACTATCATACTTAAGTTTTTGATGAAAAGCATAAAAATATAAGATCATCAGATGGAATATATTGCAAGTAAAAAAAGTAAATAGTTAAAAAAAGTGTAAAGGTAATACGAGAGGTGTTTAATTACTGCTGATTTGGTCTGATGTCTGTATTTTGCGTATATTCTTACTAGGAAACATGCATAAGACTTATTTTCTGATAGAATGCTTTTCGTTTTCATTATATTTCCCTGATTACTCTAATTATTGTTGGCTGTTTCCGGGGTTGCAGGTCATCCCCTTGATTTGTTTTTGAATAGTCATAATATAGAAAAGGCCAGGCAGTCTCATACTTTTCTTAAATGGTGCTTGTGTCCCCTAACATGCTTCCCTGTACAAATTGGATAAGATTTATTTTGAGCGAATTTGTGAGCCTACGTTGCTTTGCGAAACGAGCCTTGGAATTCTTTTCGTAAGCATTGATCCTTTTAGTGTTCGCGCGGGCTTCACATTCCGCTCAATTTAACATGTTCTCTCAAGCTGAGGACTTTATGGTTCCACATTTTCCGGGAAAATCAATGAGATTTCGCGGCTTTTTAGATTTCCATTTGTTTTGTGCACGGCTGAACAGTGATGTTTGTAAAACGCTGCATCACGCGCTGTGCAATAGGCATAATTTCTTGGAAAATTTATGGTGAATGTCATTGTGCACTTAGGAAAATATCTTCCGTTCGTAACTTGCTGTTCTCTACCGGTTTTTGCGTATGAAATTATTTCATGCCTAAATTGGTAGTTTTTATATATCAATAACGTTTTCTTTTTTCCTAGTGGGTCACTACTACTGTTTTCCTGGTCTTTTAAGCGAATATGCTGGCACAGCATTTATCGAGCTTTATATTCAATATGGAAAGTGGAGCCGCTTATTTGCAGAGTTATCTTGCAACCCTTATCTACATATCAAGAGAATCCTTTTTTGTGATACTTTGACGTTTTTTCTCACCTTACTATTTTTTGTGGTAGAGTGAATCTTTTGTGATCGTTTGCGAAAGCTTTGGTGATTATCTAAACTGGGAATTATAGCTTGTTTTCTTCTTGAAAGATAAATCTTTTTTCCGAAAATTAGCCGCTACTTCAAATTCTGCCAACACTTTTAGATTTCTCACGAGGCTTTTCCAAGATAATCTTCTCATAACTGGCCTATTGTAATTTCTCCAATTTTTGTGTACTTGCATGATTAACAAATCTATATACTTAGTAATGGTCGTGTCATTAATACAGTACTTGGGTATAATCTAATTTTTGTAGCTGTTTTGGCTTTGATTCCTGAGGAATCACATCTTGAATGCGCGCCTCACGCTTCAAAAAATTGGAAAGAGATAGTTATAGAGCTGTATATATATTAATATTCGTTTATGAATATGCTGGTATATATGAGAAGTTGTAGAAATCTTTTCGAAGAGGTGTTGGTTCGGGATGCATAATTTTAATTTTGTCTTTTAGTTTTTTTGATAGGTTTCTATACACTATTCGGCAGGTGAACGCTAATTTTGATTGTGAATACCGCAAGATTCACTCGTCTTTCAACTTCTACATCAGCATGAGCCTACATCTCTCGAGCATAATTTTTGTTGCAAACACGCTATATTTCTGAAAATTTTATGTCGCTTATCTCAGAATAGGCTTCTACCTTACTTTTGATTTTTTGCTGATATTAAATAATTCGAAAGGATGATTATTCCATTATAACTGATGCTATAAGCATTAAAAAAAATTTAACGCTTGCAGCGTCTGCCTTCTAACAATCAGATCCAAACTCAAATGAATGGAAAGCTCAAATGTAATCTAACTTTCAAATGCAGTTCTGGTTCATTTTAAGGTCTGTAAGCTGTTTAGGAATGTTGAATAGTAAGATCCTATCATATTGTTTGAGGTTAGCTAGCAATTGCAAAGGTCACAGGAAAAACTCACAGAGCGCATTCGTAAGGCGATAAAATTTGCCGTTAATTCGAGTAAGTTGCATCTTTAGAAGATGGCGTGTCAATCTAGAGCCCATTTTATCAATATTAACTCCAGACTAGAGGCCTTTCACGTGTCAGCGGGGACTGCTATCATCAAAACCACTACGCAAGAATACTACTGCACAAAGGAACGAAGTCTCGTTCTGCAGCTTTCGTTCTATTCATAAAAATGCTACATCTCGATAAAATTTATTCTTAATTTTGTTCGCTTGTGCCCTACATTGTCGCGAATTCAATGCACGCCCTGCTACGGTAGCGGCAGGATTTTGTGAAACAGGGGCTTTCCGTTGTATTTACCGATCCCTCTGGGGAGGCACAAACTGGCTATTTTTCAACCGCTTTGTATCTATTGAAGCATCACTCTGTTTTCTGAGGAATGTTTACTGCCTAGAATAAAGAAACCATAGATGTAATGAGTGTTAATAATACAACTCTATGCGCCAGCTATTAGCTACAATGTCGCGTGAACTTCTGGAAACTCGACTCTGATCGTGCGCGCTGACTTGTCGCTGTTAGTCAGCCTGCCGCTTGTCGCTGTCTCCCGGGACCCTGCACCCAAAGTAGTAGCTTCGCTTCATTTTGCGAGGAGGCACAACTGTCGTAGTAGATCATAAAAATTGTTTTGCACCGAGTTATCGTGTCTTGCACGGAATAACTATTCAAGAAGTGTTGAGCACCTTGCCAAGGCTTCCTAGTAGTTTTGCAGAGTTGCAACGCGTAAAAGTGCACAAGAACTGCTGGCTCTAAAAGAGCTCAGCCGTGCTTGTAGGTGGCTGAGGGCATTGCCAACCACGTTGCAGTTGCCTCTCGATAAGAAAATGTTATATCTTCCCGAGGAATTCTGAGACAGCGCGTACTTTTTGGGGTAATATAAAGCGTTTTAAAGAAGCAAGGTAGGAGACAATAGCGTACTTCGGCATACCAGTGTTCTTGGGAAACACTAAGATTTCCGTGTCTGAGAGTTGACCGAAGTAGAGTCAAAAAAAAAACCGCTGGAGGTGTAGAGACAAAAAGTTTGGAGGCGCTTAGATGTCTTATATTTGGGAGCATAATTCAAAAAAATATGTGTATGATAGCAAGCTATTTTGAAGCATCTTCGACTGCATTAGTTTTAGCGAAATACCCGTTCCTGTATCAGTATCCATGTAATTCTAAATTATATGAATTTTTTTGTGTGGCTACGGTGCAACCGTCTTGTTTCATGTACGCTTAAGATGTTCAATTCAACGATGAAGTCAAAACAGTTAGGGTAGATAAAACCATCTGGCCTTTCCACCGCAGGAGCGATAGGCATTAGCTAAGGATTTTATTTTATTGCAAATACCTTGGGACGCATAACTTTTAGACAATATTTTCTCAAATAGAACTGATTTAGTCCAAGAAGGGTGTCAAAGGAAAATTAATGCCTGCCTTGAATAAAAACATTTTGCTATATACTTATTCGTTAACGGATGTGTTTAGAAGGCGCACATAACATTTTTTAGGGATTGCTTTAGGAAAGCCAGAATATACATTGACATCTCTGAAATGAAAAATGCGGCGCACACATTAAAAATATGAGTGAATTACATCAGCGATGCCACAGCATGGACAGATTAAATTAGCTGACAGAAGCTTATTTTATTAATTAAGATATGTATACAGAAATTCTGATAGATGAGCTCACGGATAACACATCAAGGATGACGATCCACATAACCTCAGAAACTTATGCTGTAGGAAATCGAGTTTCCAGCTCTGATAATGTGAATGTCTGTAGCCCGGTCGAAGCTCTTCAGTCCAATATCACTGCGGTTGCAACGAAGGGGACACCGTCAGGGGTTGAATGTATATCACAAGGTAAATCAGGAGACTATAGCGCAGAGATCTCAGACAGCACAGTTGGCGGTATGCGGCGAAACGCCCTGCCTAGCAGCTATACACTTGAATCCAAGCGAAAACTTTATCCGGAATACCCTTACTCGGCAGAAAAACAATACTTGGAGGAAAGTGCCTCAGAACCTGTGCTAGAGTGCGGTACTAAGGATGAAGATAATCCGGATCATAACTTATCACCACGAATGCAGCATGAGCATGATAGCCAAAAGGAATATTTCAAGGGCTACGCCCCTGAGTTTGAAGGAAGCAAAACTTTAGAGGGAGAAAATCTTGGCGGTATTAATCATACAGACGATTACTGCAGCAGCCATACAGTGCCCTTAGCTGAATGTGATACCATAGCATCTGTTTCACTGGACAGCAAAATGCGCGAAAAATCCATAAAAGCACAAACTGTGCTACGGAGAGATGATTATTCAACCACTGTTGTTGCCAAGTAAGCAGAATTATAACTCCAAGCCACGCTCACCTAACGCAACATGCAAAGTTTACACCTGCAGCCCTCTTACTACACATTACAGGCCCCCGGAGGAATCACAAACACCGGCGCTGGACGCGGTGACTCAATAGAATAACGTTTAAGAGACTAACAAAAAATTTTAAAGTTTCCTGTAACTCATGACAATTTGCCTATCATAGTATCTCTAACTCAGTGATGTACACTAGAATCCTCGTAGATAGTTAAATAACCCAATTATACACACGGCCATGCCTAATGGAGTAGCTCATATTTTACTGCAGGACACCGCCGAATCATTTTTGGACTTATGCGCCTCAATTTCACATCTGGCAGGTTTCTACGAGGCAGGTCACACACTCGTCCGGTAGGCAAATCTTAACTTAGCTCCTTTAATGAGTTATTAACTGCCAAAAGAGCAGTGTGTGCAGGCCTATAGCTAAAATAGTAAAATAATGCTCTTTTTTACAGGCCAGAAGACATAAGCGAGGCTCTTTCGATGTGCCGCAAGTTCCAGGGAACAGCAAACGAATTGTCAAAATTGTTAGCATGAGCACAAATCCAAACTTAGTAAGTACTGGGTTCACTGATTGCACGTCAATACACCAATTTACTACTTTGCAGACCATTTACGTGGCGATGCGTCCCCGAGTACTTTTCAACTAACGACAAAACAAAGCCAATTCTGCTCCTCGGTTTGGACATGACTCTCGTCTGCTTCAAAAATGAATTACCTAGTAAAATGGTGCAAGCAGATTCAAACTACTTGAAGCTCTTTTTGAAGGTTTGAAAATACTGCTCATCAGAAATATATTCGTGTCATCCACAGATTAAAAATAAAACTATATTTTCATTTCGATGCTCCTTACAGGAAAAGATCATCGCGCGCCCTTTCTTGAATCAGTTCCTGGACGCCGTATGCGGCAGCTACGATGTGGTAGGTTGGCAAGTAAACAAATATAAACAGTATGAATCCTTCTAAGTTCTTGGCTCATGTCAGTCCTTACTGTTTTGCTGCAGGCTATATTCAGCACTTTGCCAGAAAATATAGGTAGGCAAGAATTTTTAAGCAAGTATACTTATCTTTTTATAAATTTTCTGCATGCACAAAAAAGAAATAACTTAAAAATTTATCTGCGCAGGGAAAAGCATTTTGGAAATACTGCAGATTCAGGAAAAAGTAAAATTAGCACTCTTCAGGAATCATTGCCAAAGGGTATCAACAAGTGAAGATAATTGGGTGAAGGTAGATATTAGTAGCGTTTTTGCAACCTGCGAATTTTGCTAAAATACGTTCATTGTATATCTGCATAATTCAAACTATTGCTTAGACCTAAACTTATTCTCAGAGATTTCCAAGAAAGCATACAAACACGGAAAAATTCGTCTTTTGTGACTCCCATCCATTGACTTTTGCGGCTAATAACAGGAACTCACTACAAATAAAGGTACCAAGTGGATTTAGATCCTCCAAGCTTTGTGCCATCCAACGATCATAATAATCTTTTTGAGATCATGATCTCAAAAATCGCTTTAATTTCTGTATCTAATTTGCCTGTCATTCAGGAATTCAAGGGTGCATCAGATGACAAAGAGTTACTTAAAATAGTATCCCAACTACTTTTAATAGCTACCAATGCAGAATTTTCATCAACGATCCCACTTTATTCGACCTTAGGAAAATTATTCGAGGCTCTTAATGTAGCTGAAAGGGAAATGTCTCACAGGAATAAAACTGAACTACAGGTAACTTGCAAGACTTGCACAATTAAAAAACAAGGACATAAAGGTTCTTCTTTCACTCAACAGGGTGAACTGCCAACAGCTGAACAAGAAGAGAGCAACAGCTCGAATTCTGCACTTCAGCAGAAATCTCAGTTATTGCAGTCAGAAAATCCCAGTGGCACACGATTAGTCCAAGCGGAGGACACCGCATCAGTAATGGAAGAGGAATCAAAAGAAAAGAAATTCGGCGAAACGAGTTCATGCAGAAAGGTCGCGGAAAGAGCCGAATTTGCACTTTCACCCTCTTCAAATTTTGAAAAAATTGTGTATAGACCATGCGCCATCTCAGAAGTCGAGCATGGGGAGGCGAACACATACGAAATGAAATTTTCTGAAGGCATGCGGCATGGCTGTAAGCCGGATTCAGAGAGCTATACAGTTAGCCCGAAGCGAAGTCAATGCCAACTTAACAGCCTCAAAGTATCCCCAGAGGACCCATCAACACATAACACACAAGCCTATCACGTGTACGAGGTGCAAACCTATCAAACAGAGGACGGCACGGTCGAATGCTCAGGTGGCAATGCCACTCATACCATAGTTGGTGGTGGAGCGGTAGATGCGGCAAGAAAATTACGTCCTCCGCCGCAGTTCAATGAAGGACCCTCTTGGCATAATTACCAGAAGGGCGCCCAAAGCAATGTAGCTGTGTCCTTAGACCCTGAGGTAGCTAATCCGTATAATGCAACGAATGAAAATCTTTCGTCAGAAATGTTATCGAGAGTTGTTCAAGTGCCCAGTACTAGCTATTGCGAAAGCGAGCATATGTCCACCGGAAGTTTATACTGCATGGGGGGGGGTTTAGCTGCTCAGAACTGTGAACCGGTTATGCTCATGAGGCAGGCTTCGCAGCCAATAAGCTCCACCTCTATGCGCATACCACTGAACCGTGCAGCAGTAAGGGGAGAAGCATTGACAAGGCCAGCCTCAATTACAAGTAGACCCTGTGTAGAAGCTCTTAATTATAGTATCCCTTACAGGGAGTACGATAGCAAGGGAGTACCACAAGCATTTATTACAAGCCAACAAGGTTCATACGGCCAGTATACTTCTGCCTACCCCGAGGGTACTATAGACTCATTCGGAGATTCACTAACTCAAGCAAATTTAAGCGTGCTATGCACTCCCGGAGGAGACAATTCTAGAGAGTATTCAGGGGTTTGTAGTACGGGAAGCAGGCTTCAAAGGGGCACATCATACAAGAGGTCTTCTTCCGCCTCGTTGGGAAGAACGCAACTTCACAATCCTAGAGAATCAAGTAATAATTTCCCCGCTCGTTATCGAGACCAGCAGTGCACCTTGCTGAATGATGATGCCTCGGTAGCAATGAGCGCAGATATATGGAAGAACGCTCCAATGAATGAGGTTTACTACCCAAAGCAGTCATATCTCTCTGCCGCTAAGCCAGCACAATTCTACAATACACATGAACTCAGGAGGCAACATAGCTTCTCCGTTTCTCAAAATCCTTCCCAGTATTATCGCTGTACTTCACAGCAGGGCGATCTACATGGTGCCATGGGAGATTTACCACAGAGGCATCCGGAGTATCCATCAAGATCAAGGATATCACACGTGATGCGTACACCACGAGAAATTATACCTTTTTGCCCCCCTAGTTCAACCAACGGCGGAGTTAGATCAATGAGTTACATCGGCATGAATCAATGTGCCCCATCACAGTTTCCCCCGTTTTATCCTGATGGTACCAGAATGGACACAGTAAGTCGTGTCCCATTTGGCTATCGTGCGGCGGAGTATAAGCCTGGCCGGTATGCTGCTATGCCGAGAAACTCCTCTCGGGGACACTCAGCGGGTCACTCCCCTGGAGCATATTCTCTCGGATATTCCACCGGGTATTACCCAGCAGGTTACCCGGCGGGTGGCTACCCAGCAGGCGGCTACCCAACCAGCGCCTACTCAACAGGTGGCTACCTCAGAGCTGGTTATCCGTCAGCTGGATACTCCTCCGGTGTATATTCAGCCAGTGGCCACTTCATCGAAAGGTATGCCCCCGGCGGTTCCTCAAAGGGTGTACATCGGCTGGTTGAGAACTACAAGAGCGGACAGACCGGAGTTGGCGATTCGGTGAGCGGGTACACACGTTCCTACAACCCGCGTGTTTGGCCTCCTGGTACCGCGCCGCAGGCCCACCCTTGTTAGGAGCTCCTGATGCATGAACTTATTCATACGTGGCGTTCATGTAAAGATACTTGTGCATCTCAACTTAAAATTGATAGCATTATGAATACAAGACCAAAATTCTACGATATCAAGGCCATTCATGAATCAAGAGCATTGGTACTGAACAATTATGCTGCGTCTTCCGAAAAAGTCTTATCCTGCTACGTGAATACCTTTATCCATTTTCGTGACATCCGTGATATCCTAGTACTCTATGCTTTGAAGTAGTACGTAGAATGCATTAAGTCTTCGCGTGTACAAGCTTAGGTGATATGTCTTTTCCTTTCGTGTATCAATGTGGAGAGAAGGCCAAGACCCATGTAAGGGTTTCTGCCTCTTCAACTTAAACACTAAGACATCCTGCATTTTCTAGTAGAATACGGAATTCCTCGGGCACTTGCTGAAATGATTTTGGGGATAAGCCTGAAGTTTCACTAGAAAGTTTGTATCACTTATATGAAGAATTGAACCTCACGCCTATCACACGGCCAAAAAATGGTCTGAAATGCAACAAAACGTATTTCGGGGATTGTTATATTAACCCGCCTTTCCTCTCGCTTTTGTATTTATACATGGATCTGGATGCAGGTTGAGTCCCTGGATGAAAAGGCTTATTCAGGGAAAGAAAATATTCCCGAGAAAAGACAGAGTCAAGCAAGAATTCTACTCCACCGCTAGGTGGCTGTTTATTTCTTACGTTAAGCGGGCTTGTGGAGATCATTTTGTAGCTTGAGACAGCTAAGCGAAGTAAAACGAGAAATTATGCAAATGCAGGATTTAGCTCAGTTCTATAGGCTCATTTTGTTGCTATAATTGTTAAGGTACCATGTCAAATAGTGCATTGATTTGATGATTTAGCTTATAGTAAAATATATGTGCCTCCTATAATTTTAAATTGGCAGCACCCTAGTTACCTTATAATGCAGCATCCTATTTCGCAAATGCATGCTCCATACAGGAGTACCACACCATTGAATAGCGAGATACCCCTTACCTACTGTAATGCTACGAAATATTTACGACCCATGGCACCCTTGAATATTAAAATTTCGGAGTTCATGCACCATTGCTATGTGTGAGTGAACCCAGAGGGTAATAGTCAATTTGATGCTCTTGAATCAGAATATTCGTAGAAAAGCTACCAGAATTAAAAGAAATGAATAGCAGCTCGCATTGCAAAGTGCATTATTCGAGGAAGCACACCATAAAAATTTGCGCTGGGCAGGGAGCCGTAAAATAGGCATGCTTGCGCGAAATTTTGTTTATTTTTTATAAACATAAAGCTCTATATTTTCGTGCCCGAGGGTTTTTCCGGGTGATAATTATTATAAAACAAAAATTGACTAAGTTTTTGCAAGAGAGGCCCGTTGAGAAGTCTCATGACAGTTCGAACGCAAACTGATGACAACACCCAATCATCTTCGCTATTCCGTTATGCGGATACGTTCCTTCCGAATATTCTTCCTCTTTGTAATGAGTCACTTTTACAACGATTATACATCAATAGTAGCGAAGTCGGCTTCTATTATTTATACTTTTTAGGCATCATACCTAGGTTTTCTAGAGCAGGAGATTGAACGATAGTTATATGCCTAGGTTATCCCGCTTAGTTACGTATACTTTGCGCTGTGTATCCATGTATTAGTGTTAGAAAAAAATTGGGACGCGCACGTAGATAGCTTTCCTTTGACCTATTTTCTGAAATGAAGCTTTCCTATAATTATATAGCGACACATCTTAATTATTTGTATTGCAGTAAGGGTAAGGCTTAACAAGAAGCCATTTACTTTGTGACTCGTCAATTAATGTCTGCATTTCACATCCTTTAGCATTCTTTAGGCGTATCCAAGCAAGTTACGCAATATGGCAGACCGGCGAAAACTGAAGTTGAAAAATTCTTACATACTTGAGATGCTTTGTACTCTATGTGATATAAACCAAAGGCGAGTAGGCTTTTAGTACGTTTTTACAAGATTTAACGCATGCATAGCAAGCTGAAAGAAATGGGAATCACTCTGGTGATGAAATTATTGTACGGTCACAGTTAATTTAGAAAAAATAATAAAACAGTGTACCTTTGCTGATACTCCAAAATTATGTCGCAAGAGATAGCCCAAATTGGCGTAGAAGTTGTATTCTTTCTATGCTGATTGATTAAAACAAGAAGAAATTCTACTTAAATTGTTGTTTTACTGAAAGCAGCTTCACACGTCAGACATTCCGCTAGGTGGCGTACATCTTGGAAAATTCTGCCAGTGTAATTACACTGTCAAAGAAAGTGTGTTTGTTCTAATCGCCTTAGTAGAATTTTTTTCTTTCCGGATTACTTTCATAACCAAGAAATTGCTAATAATTGAAAAGTTCAGGTGCATTATCTATATGAGATCTCAAAAAAAGTATTGAATAATCATGCAACAATGTTATTTTCGTGGGTAGCTACAGTTTTGTACGCAGCACATTTCCTCTGCTATGCGATGGGAATAGCATTCTACCCGGAGACTGAAACTTACATAAATTCAAAAATTATGTCAATGGTGACCGGCATTCCTCACTATCATACTTTATTGGACACCTTGGATCGGATGCATTCTAGTGATAGTCAAGTGGCATCTAGCACTGAGCTGAACAGAGCAATAAACGCATCGCAGTTAGAGGATAACGCGCATTGGCCTGCTGTCGTAAAAGCCGAACTGGGACGTATTTGTAAAAAATATAATATCAAGCTGGAGGGTATAGATATTACAATAGCTGACACCAATTACGGGTTTACATCCATTCCACCCAGCGAAAACAAGTTGGGACATTTGATTATTATACTTAAAGCTGGAAGCGCTGTAAGTTATATATAAGGCTTTGGGAGTATTGCATTTGCGATATTTTGGGCTGATTATCTTTAACTAGGTGGGAAACATAGGGTACAATCCGAACACGTAAGTTAACTCGGTATAACTAAGAGTAACTGAGCTTCGCAATAATATTATGCAGGTTTTTATTTAATTTTGCGCCTAATGGAACTGTTCCAGTTTCTTTGAGTGCCAACAGGGGAGAGAAGCATCAGCTTGTGGTTCGTACACATGAATAGAAAAGAACAAAAGGGTTTTTTAGAGCTATCTAAATACAGGTGCATGATTTTACCGGAACACTTTCTGTATGCAATTATTTTCTATGAATAAAAGTCAGAACTATCGTCTAATTAGCATATTGCATGCGTACTTAAATTCAACCAGTGGAAGAGGTCGGGAATAGATCAATCAACAAATATTTCAAATACTGAGGGAATTGGGCATCATATTGATTCCGGACTTTCTACTCAAGGGGACTACGAGACTATGAAACAAAAGTAAGATGGTTAACTTCAGTAACTTATTATGTGAACATCATACACTGGTTTAACTGAAGTTCTTCAGGGCATTAGAACTAGCACATATGCTACGATTTAATCATGACGAGTCAGGTGTAGTCTTTGCTTTCGACAAGCAAGATGAATCTCGAAGGCATAAGCTACTATATATTTTTAGATCAATTTTACCTGGCATCTCCTACTTCAGCTCAGAGTTTTCTTCCAAATAGCATAAATACACAAGGGCTGTACGTAGAGGTTCGCTGATAAAAATAAAGCAAACTACGGTTTATTCCATAATGCAACTCATGCACAAACGTATCAGATTCTTCGAGGAGATGCACCACTTTGCAATTTGGGTAGCGCTAAACGCACATTCCTTGTCAACTTTTCAGCTACCGATAAGCCTCTAGTTATAAACAATCACTGTATGTGCTTAGCCACAGGCCAGGTAGTGCTGTACAATTTTGGCAGTGTGTTAGTTGACTGAATCAGGTGATGAAGGCCTATTTTTCGTAACGTCACGCAGCGCCATATATACTAATTCTTGCACCGCAGTGAAAAAAATTCATGCCCATTTTTCGTAGAAAGCTACCGCTTTTAAAATCCTATGAATCCCTTTAGACGCCACTGCTTTTTGTGAACCGCACGCTCTTTGTGTGGTGAAAAGGCACCAGAATGTGACGTGCCCTGAAACCCCAGTATAGATGCTAGATATTGGTTTCACTAACTTTTAAGCAACACATTGGGACAAGAGGCTCCTACTAAATGAGCCTTTCCGTGTTTTATCGATAAGGGTGTTCATTGAGCAGTCGAATTTTTTAATCTCATCAAGGTGTGTAAGCCGGATTCCATGTTTTCAGCGAAAATTAGAAGGAAATAAGGCAGGTTGCACGTCTAAAGTATTCCTAACTTTTTTGAAGGGTGCAAAACACGTGTTTTATTTAATCTATCATGCATTTAAAGCCTGGCTTAATTGCACCACCAGTTCTTAATTGCTGAATTGCTGACATGTTGAAAAATAAAAGCATGGGATGGCAGTATGCATTGACGAACATGGATGTTAATAATTTCATGGCTAATAGTGTAGACTGCAATGATATAGATACACATTATTCAAGGCAAGCGTGCTGAAAATTTATACCACCTACTCACGCAGTTGAAAAATTTCGTAAATGTGCCTCAAAAAGTCTTTTGGAAAGTTGACCTTGAAAGTTTTTATGCCTTTGCTAAACTTGTGAAAGGCTCACCCCATCTCCTGGGTAGATTTTGGCATTGCCTATGAGGAATAACGACGCATCTTAGCCTGTAAGTATTATTGTGTGCAGTACTAAACTTTTAGCCACGAGGTGCAAGTTTTCTCCGTGAACTCGTATAAGTTTCGTCCATTTTATTGCAAGTGTTATTTCTCATGAACTGCTTCTTGGAAGGTAAGAATTACGGCGTAAATAATAGACACTTCTCAAGGTCTACTATGCAGCAAGAAGAACATTTCTATTGAAGGATCCGAATATTTGAAATCACCAAAAAAGCGTTTTCGATGATCTATCACTTCAAATCGTTGGGTACGCCGAAGGAGGTGCTTACGTTTAATCTCATGATATATCTATAGAATCTGCAGTATGCCGCAAATCCATCGCCAGTCGCAGTATAAGCTATTGACCTTGCCCCTGAACTCGCTATCGCGTTAATCTTGTCTAGGTAATTCAAATGCTTTACCAGAGTTTTTCTTCTGAATTTGCTCTCGCGTTAATCTTGTCGAGGTAACTGAAATGCTTTACCAGAATTTTTCTTGCTTTAAATATCGTAGCATTTGAAAGTTTGGCTTTTTCAGGTATGGCTTCCTCAAAACCCCAGACTGAGCAGGTGATTGGCCTCACAGCCGACAACCTACCATCATGCGGGACTACCTGTTATAAGAAAAAGGAGTTATCGCGCAGCCATATGGAGACTACTCGCACAGATGCAGGGTCTTCCACTCATGGTGTAATCACGGGCGCGCAAACAGTGGCAGCACACCACCCCCACGTGACGTACTTGTTATTCGTAGGTGTGCTGGCTGCCCCCTTTTCGCCCCCCAATGACCTAACGCGCCCCCCTGTTATGATGCAGAAGTTAGGCGCGTCGTACAAAATGTTGGGTACCCGCTCGAAGCCTCGTTGGTTTCATACGGCCCCCTTCTTCCATGCATGACACGCAAGCCGAGCCTTACTACGGAGCCGTATAATGTAAAAAGTTGATTTGTAACTCGTGGAGGCATTTCATGTTCTACAAGTTCTTACTTTCGCAGTATTTACGGCACTTGTACGGAGTGCTTTTGCCTATTTGATAAGAAAGCACATTTCATCGCAATGGTAAAAGCGTACCGTACCTACAGCAAAACCGCAAGGAATCCAAAGCGGCCCTTTGAGAAGGTACCACTTGTTCAGAAAATGATTGTCTTAAATGGATATATATTTGCGCTTCAGCAACATTTTATATGGATTAGCCTTCCTCTGATAAGTGGATATGTATTGCAGTTTGGCTACGCTTTAAGTTTTTTGGGCATAGATACTGCCATGAGCCATTTCGTCTATACTTTCTTAGAACAATATGTCGTTTTAGCCGGTAATGATGTGTTATTTATTCACCGTGGCTCGTATTGTGTTTAGAATGATTTCATGTGATGTTTTTATGTCAGGCTACTTTCAAAGTAATCAGAATGGCCGCATAATTCTTCTGCTTGATCAATTTTTCCCTTTTTTTGTAGCAGAAATTGTTGGAGTAGCTCGTTAAGGAGCATTCTTTCGCGCTGTCGGCGAGAAGCCGACCCGTATTTTTGTATGTCAATGAGGCTTTAATCTCTTTGTTATCTGGATTTTTTGCTTAGTTTGCTTTACTTTAAGATGCGACGATTGCTTTATGCTTTGAATATGTCATGTAGGAGCGCTTGGATCAGGAATTGAGGACTATAGGTGAATATGGCTTGAAGAACAAGAGAGAAGTATGGAGGTAAGATATCTGCGGAGAATTTTTTTTTTAGAGGATTAAATGCTGTCATAGAATATTTGTAATGATCTTTTTCTTATGTAGTGATGGGGGGTTCTGATTAATCGTTGGAGAGTGATGCGCTATTATTTCAAGCCACATAATTTGTTGATGTGTGGTGATAATAGCAATTCAGTGGTTGGAATACGTTGAGTAATGAATTTTCTGTAGCTCATCCTGTTGTAGTGTTCTTATGTGCTACAGCATTACTGACATAGCATTATTCTGCGACGAATTCGTATTCTGGCATTTATCTTTACCTGCGTATAACGTTTCCTTGGGTATAAGTGAAAATTTAGTACTTTTTTTTGTCTTTCAAGATTTATGCTTAGAATACTTATGGTGTCCATCACCACGTGGAGATTGATATCTGCTAGATTCTGTGCTTATTGATTGTTTTTTTGCAGGGTACAACATGCACTGGCCAAAATTCGTTCCGCAGCGCGTTTTCTTCTTACATTGGACGAGAAGGACCCAAGGCGTTTCTGCCAAGGCAAGTGTCTTGAGTTTTCTTGAAGCGCTCTAGCTGTTTATTATGAGAGGCTTCATTAACAGTTATTTCCACTTTCCTTACTTCTATACCAAATTGATATTTTGTACCTGTGTGTTATGGGGAGATGTTATGTACGCCCATTGTGTGTGGAATTTATCGGTGGATATATGTTTTTTGATTATTTTACTGTTTCACTGGCGTCTACATTAAAATTTGCCTCATTTGTCACATAAGGTGTTTTTTGTGCTCGTTAACATGGTGTGATTTTCAGTATTTGTGATATATACTGGTTAGCTGCTGGAAACGGTAATATATATTTTGAATTATGAAGTGAAAGTACATGCATGATTAGTTTATTAGATGGGATGGTGTGATTTTCAAGTATGGGTGTGTAATTAAAATGTTTCAAGAAATTGGTAATACGATTTTGTGCCTTATTTCAAGGTATGACTTGGTTAGCGAAGACTGTAAAGAGTTTATAAAATGCTAGGGATGTTCTCTAGCATACCCTCTTCAACATAAGCTTGTGCTGCTTTTGTTACCACCGTCTATTATTGCTGCATTCCTTATGTGAACTAGTTCTCTTGATTTGATGTACATAGTTCCTGCTCATCACCCAAGATTGAGAAAAATGGATTTTTGTTTGGAAATAGCTTTTTCTAGTGTCTTTCATATGTTGTACGCTGCTGCGAGTCTCCAGTTGTGCGCCGGAGTCTTCGTGTGATTAGTGAGAATTGGCTAAATTTATTAGAATTTGCTTTAAAGCTTTTTGCGGCTTGTCTGATGGTGTTTTGTGTGTCAGAGTCATAAGGGTATATACCTATGCGTTTGTATGAGGTGTTTTCTCATTGTTTTATATATTTTTTCGGTGATCACTTATAAACATGGTGTGCTGTGTTTACCTTGTTACTAACAGGAGCTGCGCTGTTAAGACGTATGTCTCGCCTGGGTCTGCTGTCTGATAAAGAGCAGAAGCTCGATTATGTTTTGGGTCTGACTGTGGCGAAGTTTATGGAGAGGCGTCTTCAGACAAAGGTTTTCAGACTTGGTTTGGCTAAGAGTATTCACCATGCTAGGGTTTTGATAAAACAGAGGCATATCAGAGTAGCTTCTCAGATTGTGGACATTCCCTCGTTCATGGTTCGTTTGGACAGTGAGAAGCATATTGAATTTGCTGTTTCATCCGCATTCGGTGGTGGTAGACCCGGCCGATGCAAGAGAAAGAATGAGAGAAGGGCGGCTAGCAAGAAAAATGAGGATGATGAATGAGGTGATTATATGTTTTACTTGGCTACTTCTCACAGCTGATGGCTTCCTGATTGGATTACTCCAAATAGAATATGCACGGAACCAGGGAAACTGAGCGTGGTGGCTTCCACACTATTTGAGAGCAATGTGTGTACACTTTTCCCCAATCATTTACAATACGGTGTATTCAGAGATGACGAGAGCATTTTATTCCCTATTCCTATCATCCCATGGAAAGAAATCAAAGGAATACGCACTCAGGGGTGCTGCCTGTGTGGATGCTTGATTTATAGTTGCGTAATTTTGTTTTTCTATGATATGGTATGATGTTCTTGTACTTGGCTTCGCAACCAAAGGAGTGAAAGTTGGATTTTTTGTGAACTAAGGAGATATAACAATAGCTATTCTTTTGAGATCGTGTGTTGTCGGCAAAAGTTTTCTTGTACTCGCTATTTTGCTTTTTAATGGAGTAATTTTTGCAATACCTGCAGCTCTTGGCCAGTTTAGGTGCTGTGATTACGTACCAAGTCTGATGTAGACGGTTGACCTTAAACAATAAAGCGATATATCAAACTGCACAGTAGTAGTGTGTATTGGTTCAAGCATTCGTATGGCACAACGATTTTCTTTTCCTAGACCCCCATGTGTGTATCTTGCTATATGGGTGTATAGTGCTTTGCTTGCCTGCTGGAAGGTGCATGCGCATCCTCAACGCTCGTTGATGAACTCGAACAGTTAACTATATCGCAAGTAATTTGGTTACAGTATCGATTCCAAAGAATTCTTTGAAACCGTAGGGCTCTGCAGATGGACAGGTGCTATGTATAGGTAATTTCGCTTAGTTTTTATACCGTAAGTTCGTGTACTATTATGGACGGGGGATATTTAGGATAGCTCTGCAGGCTCGTTGGCGCACATGCCAAACTGCTTCAGCTAGTTACCTACCCAGGTTTTGAGATGTGGTACTCGACGTTACGCCAAGATCCAGTCATGCACCTATAAAAAGTGCATTTTCAAGCGCTAAGAACCAACGATGCTAGTCTGAGCTTCACATCGCTCCAAGCTAAATCGAGAGGGTGCGGCTTAGTGTATTCTTTAAGTATTTTGGCATTTTGGAAACCATTTAATCTTCATATTTGTAAGATTGCCAGCGATGGCAGGGGGGCAGCCCAATCAGCCATCTCCTTAGTGGGTAGCCGCCTTTTGCTGGCAGAGCGAGGGTGCTGAAAGTTACTGGTGTAACAGCAACTCCAGTCAGTCTGGCTGTTCGATGTATCTCGCAGGCGCTTGGCAGCCGTTAAGGGCTGCTCTCTGTTTGAATTTTTCCTCTGCACTGCTCACACTTAGATTTGGCTTAGGTTGCAGCATTAGGTAACTGTCTGATTTGAACCTTCGTTAGGCTTTGTGCATGACAAGCTCTCACACCCGGTACAGCAAGTGAAGGAGACGTTAATATGCACACACATGCTATTACCCGGCCTCACATTGCACATGCCGTACGTGTAGCTTATAATAGAACCCCCCCCAGCGACTAAAGTGATAATTGCGTATCGCTGCCAGTGCGGGCTGCAAACAGGCTAAAAATGATCGAAGCGTTAACATTTAAAAGTCAGTAGTGCCACGTAGCCATCACTGCTTCTCTTGAAGGACACGAGAAGTTCAGTCTCTCCTACATCGACAGCGCGACTCCCTGAGAATTGCTTTAATCCCCTGCACTCGGGGAATATCCTATACCAATCCTCCATTGGTAGCAGGTGGGCACATAACATTGCCCCTCCTCACATGTAGGTCTAGTTTGTATCAGAGTTACTTTAGGAGTTATTGCGATATAAACAGGTAAGGGTACAGTACAAGTGCTTCCGTTACACACGTGGTGGCATATTAAGATGTTTTCACAGGTAAGCTTCTCATAGACGGCAAATGATATGCACACGCATTACGATAGCATTCAAGCCATAATTGAAGCCACGTGTCAGCAGGTAACGTGATTCTAATAGGGGAGTTAGCTGAGATTTGGGGAAAAAACGGGAATTTGGGAGGGCAAGCACCTCTTTACTGTGGCAGGATCCTGTTGGGATGGTGTGCGAAAATATTAAAAGCGCTCCTCTACGGCTGGCATCGCTCCATTTTTTTAGGTTTGGTGTGCGGAGCGACCGAGCCGTGCTGCAGCCGGTTTATTACCTGCTGTATGTGGCCAATCATTCTTCCGGTAATTTGCCTCCAAAAAATAGCCTTACTCGGCGCATTATCGAATCCTAGAATGTTTAAACAGGGAAAAATACGTAGAAACGCACAAGTAACGCACACGTGAGCAGCGGCGGCTCAAACAGAGACGCTTCAATTAGTGGGTAGGAGTGACGGGGAGCAGTAGTTCAAAGTGATCAACCCAAAAGTGGAGGGTCAAAGAGAGCAAGACACCCAAAGTAACGGCAACTAGAAGAGCAGCAGCACCCACAAAAAATCAGTATATTTGCTACTCACCTTCTCCGGATCATATTCTGTATCCTTTGATGGTATTTCCAGGATAGTCGGTAAGATTTTGTTATAGCTATCAACAGCGAATCTTATCTCATCAGCAATCTGGAATGATGAAATTTGATATCATCAGCATTCGCTTTAATGAGTATGGGTGGCGTTTATATCGTCAAAAACAGAGTCGGAAAGAAAACTCCCGAAGAAAAAGCCGTGAAAACACTAGTGGGTCAGTTGATTTATAATAAGTACAATATCTGAAAAGTCCTTTTTTGAGTAAAGTGATAACAAATGAGTAGAACATTTACAGAACTGAAGCCAAGAATGCAAAGAAACTGCAATAAGAAATAACGAGGAAGTGAATATGATCAGAAGAAAGCAAAGTGAATGCAGAACCGAAAATAATTCTGTAAAATGCCACAAATTTGGCTGAATTTGACTATCTAGCAGCGAATATGTGGCGAGATGAGGATGGAAAAGCATTCTCAAATCCCTTCAAAAGAGATAATTTAGGCAAGCACGCACAAAGGCATACAAAACTGGTGCAGCAAAGGCGTATTAACCAAAAACCATTCCACAATAGAGCTTAACAACCTCATTAGTAGCTCTCTACTCACCTTTTGAGTAATAATAACAACACCACAATCCCTACGCTCAACAAACTCCTTGAATTTATCTTCAATCTCGACTTTCGATGTTTCTGTGAATACACGCACCATCCATCGCTACTTGTATATATGTGTCTATTTTCAATACATATACACTTATAAATCATCACTATATAGAAACACACACATACCATTACTACAGAGATACATACTCGCCACCATGGTATACATGTCAACACGCGCTATCATTTCCATATATATGCACACACATATTATCACCATAAATTTACAAACACAAACATATTATCACCGTGGATAGACATCCACATCACGATCCGCAAAAGCTCATTTGGATATCACCATCAAGTAAGGGGTATTCATAATAGATTGAGCTGACGAGAAATAGCGGACAGGTATCTACATAATCACAGGTATGGCGTATAAAGAGGAATCCCTAGCAAATCACCCTATAAGCACACTAATAACATCTTCACAGCTGCAAAACGATAAAAATGCCAAGTGAAGCTGCTTCAACCAAAGGATATGAGCAAGGTAAGAGCAGAATACGCACTAGTTTACTTACTCGACGTAACCATCAGAAAGTTAGTAGTCCCAAGACCATCCCTCGCCCCTATTCCTGCCATTAACATCCCAGTGACCGTATCCTAAACAAGCAGAGCAGACAGTTGCCAAAATTTCCACACACCCGTGTACATACACACATGCACACATACTAGACCAAAACAGCAAGCAAATGAACAATATAAAAGCGTATATAAAAACACCCTCACATGCGTGCACGTACTAGATTGCACATATAAGCATCTATTCACCAGGAAAGTGTATATGCACACATGCATACAAGTTCAGATGAATAAATATAAGCATTTATGGAAGTGTACATACACACAAGAAACTAGTATACAAATATGCAGTAAAAACAATTGGAAAAAAAATTTCTGAGCTATCTCAGTAAATGCAGGGCGCCAAAAAATTCTCACATACTTTCATTGCAAGCAAGCTCTACCGTCAGTATCTCATTCCAACTGCATGCATACTGTAATAGAAAATTCTTTACAGTTATTCTAGTTTTCTACACTACTAAGCTGCCTTATAGTTCCCTTTGCAGCACTTCCCAAATAAAACATGACTTCTAACCACTAATAACTTTTTTTAAAGCTCCATCTTCATTGCTTCTTTCACTGTGTCCAGCTTCCTCATACTTACACTGTGATAACAATGGCACCTCCGGAACTCTAAATGCATTTGCTTACCATCGCTGCATCTATTACTATCCCTTTGTACTCCTGTGCTTCTTCATCTCTGCCTTTCATCCGCTGACTTTCTTTTCCTTATGCTTCTTTCTCTCGATATATATTCCTCTTCCCACTCTCATCATACTTTTTTCTCTCTCACTATACATTCCTCTTCCCATTCTCATCGCACGCTTCCCCCTCCTCTCTTACTATATAATCTCAAATTCCTCTATCTCTACTTTACACCATATTTTACATAATAATCTCACTCTCGTCTTACTCTATATCGGTTTTCTTGCTGTAAAGAGTAGGAATACAATCCCATGTGGGGAAATCGTTTACCTCGTCACCTATTACGCATATTTTCAGGCTGCTTCCGCCCTGAATTTTCGATTTGCGCGTCATTGTAAAACAAAGGACTTTTTGGGCGACGTGAAAACCGAAAAAAAGAAGATGTTGAGGCACTCCCCTTTGGCCAAGGAAGAGAAGTGTATTTATCTTCACGTCAGAAACTCTACAAGAAAGCACTGACCTATAAAAAGTACAAGAGAAATGTATGCAAAGCAGGAAATTACCATGGAAATTTGGGTTGATCGACCGATTTGATGATGAACTACAACCTGAGGAAAAGTGAAAGTAACAGACACCAAATATAAAAATAAGAAAAGATGAAGAAAAGTACAACAAGCAAAAAGAAAAGAAATACGCACGAAAATCAGCTTTTCAGCTTCATTGAGGAAGAATTCTTGAAGAAAATAGGAGGAAGGAATGCAAAGAGCTGGTACAGACGCAAGTATTCATTAACATCTTCGTCTTCATGCACGCTTACGGTGGTGCACACGCACTGGTGAAGCTAAAGTCGCAAAGGAAGCTGTGAGCACACGGTGGAAAACGCAGATGCACATACCCAATATTAGTAAGCAGATATGCCGCATAAACGTTAATACTATGAATAACACATATCCCTCAAACACACGCACAGCTACAACCAGACACACTCAGCATTAAAAACACATAGACAGACACACACCAATACAAACACACACAACCACAAAGCAAACAACGCACGCAGACACACACACACACACACATGCAATTACAACCATACACAGTGACAAAGCATACGACTCATACACAACTCCAAACACCTATAACCGTTGCATTCAAGGGAAAACTGACTCCACACACACATTTTGTCGCCCACAAGCTATACTTTTTCAATCTACCAACGAAACACACACTAGTCTAACCTTTCCCTTCTTTCAGAAACCACCGACGCGCTGCTTCACGGTAAAAATTTCTTTTTGAAGAATTGAAACACTAAGATGAGATGCACCTCTTCTTAAGCATCTTCGAAGGAGGAGGGTTAATACCCCTCCAGCAAAGTATGACACACACAGATATGAGGTAACACGTTTAACAGGTTACAAAAACACATGCACACACGGGTTCACCAGAAGAGCAATCCGATTCACAGACACAACAGTTTTACAATATTTAATACCTCATACACAGGCAAGTGTTTTACAAGACTTAAGACCTCTTACAAACACACACAAATGTTTTACTAATTCGCTCAAAATGACGAAAAAATACCAAAAACATCATAAATTCACAAAAAAAACATAAAAAACAGCATTTTTATATTAAAATAGAAAATTCTAAGTTTTCCAAAGGAAACCATTCAAGTTTCCACCCGAATCTACAAACATTAAGCTTATGAGAAAAACCCTACTTTTTCTTTACTGAAATCACTGTTTCCTCCTCATATTAAATGTTTTTTTCTCGACGATATTCTAGAGGTTTTATTGACTGTAGAAAAGCATAGTGTATTTTGATAAAAAGGGGGTTTTTGTCTTATTGGAAAGGCGTTTTTTGATGATGAAATCAAAGAAGAGGGAAGGGTTATATCTTGTCGTATACACATATAAAGAAGAGGGAGGGGTGTATTGTGCGCAAGAAAGCCACAACAGGAGGCAGTCTGCCTCTCTCCTTAACGAAGGTATATGTTTATATATGTGTGTGTATTGCATGCAGGCTGGTAACACACTAGGTGAATGTCGGGGAACATATGTAACACACGGAGCGAGGCGCACACACACAGGATACCCTTTCGATTAACGTGCACCACACACGTTGACTGGAATCCTACGAGAAAGGCGAGAAGATAGAGTGAGAGAAGATAGAGTGAGAGAGGAGAGAGAGGAGAGAGAGAGCTAGAGAGAGATGAGGGAGAGAGAGAGAGAGAGCTAGAGAGAGAGAGAGATAGAGAGAGAGAGAGAGATGAGAGAGCTAGAGAGAGAGAGATGAGAGAGCTAGAGAGAGAGAGA
>JADHZB010001705.1:6009-66099 GCA_015657535.1 Nephromyces sp. MM_2019
ACATACTTGAAGGTACACACACATAAACACTACACACACAAGTGGAAAATAACATACTTAAAAGTGCACACACATAAACACTACACACACAAGTGGAAAATAACATACTTAAAAGTGCACACAAATGTATAAACTACGCATGAAGCAAAGCTTTCCCACAATACACACCAACAGGCACAAAAAGCAACACAAAACCACATGCAGTGATATAAAGCCATACACGCCAACCCATACATAACGCAACACACCCACACACACTAAACCTCATACATAAACACACACACCACACACTTCTTAATTAGCACAGCCCATGAAACTCTCCAACAAAAATTCCACAATAAGCTCATCACATGCTGCAGATACTGCACACACTTCATATCTCTCTTTCCCTCACAGAAAACTTTCCTCATTGAAAGTAGAAGAAGAAGAAGAAGAAGAAACAAAAAACTCCCAAAATCTCCCACTTACCCCCCTATAAACTGCTTTAGCGTAGTGACGCGTACACAAGAATGAGCAAGATCTTTTGCTGACAATTGAGTAGGCTTATCTTCAAAGAATTGAATAAAAACTACTGTGTGAACAGAAGGAATCTTCTTCGCTAAATCTAGAACCTGATGATACAATAAGGCACAGAAACATTATCTTCATAGAGAAGAACTACAGAGAGAGCGAGAGAAAAAGAGCTTCACGCATGAAAGACTCCTCTACTGATGCATCAAGCTGAAGAAAAAAACTTACGATTTGCTGATTATAGCTGTTTCAGCGAGAGAAAACTGCGTGAGAATCTTCAAAAGATTTGTGTGAGGGAGGTGTGTGACGGTATCAGCGTGAAGACTTGAGTTTCTGAAGATATTAGTGTGTGAAGACGTGAAGATGTGACGGTCTGAAGATGCTATTGTATGAAGATGTAGGAATTTCAAGATTTTCAAGCAGACAAGATGAAGTAAACACACACACACACACACACAATGAGATTGTATAGTATATCTGTAATACAACTGCGGCTCTTGAAATAACATGATTCATTCATAAGAATCTCATTCAAACGCTCTTGAAGCAAGAATCCCTGTGCTGTACACGCATACAATAAAAGCAGCTCAAAACATCAGCCAAAGGCGGTAAATCTAATGAAAAACTCATTATCTCTGCTATGAATCAACTTTGAAGATACTAAGCACAATTAGGATAGAGTGATTGTATCTTTCTGTCTGTAGCTTTGTGTGTGTCTCCGTCTGTATCTTGCCGTATCTTTTCGTGTGTCGGTGTGCGCATATGTCTGTGCCCTTGTGTGTCTTTTTGCGTGCCTGTGAGCCTGCGTGTCTAAGTATCTGCATCCTTGTGTTTTCGTGTGTGTCTCTACGTGTTTTGAGTGTGTGGTTGCGTATCCTTGTGTTTTCCTGTGTCTCCGTGTGTCTTGCTGTGCGTAATTTCTCATGTTTCTGCGCTTTTTTTATGAGCGTTTTATTTTGTGCGTTTTGCATGTATGTGTATGCATGTGCCCCTGTATAACCCACCTTTTTGCGATTATCAAAGACTTTACCAGCGTAAACGTAACCGTCGGTAGCAAACATAACTTTGGGTGAAATCTGATGGAAACGATCATACAAACCGCTAGCTCCAAAATCAGGAGAAGAAGAGGAGAACACACCTGAATATCAAGAAAAAAATTGGTTAAACAGATGTATTATCTGCAGTTTTATGAGGAGGAAGAAAAAAAATCTTCCTCATGATAGTCGCAGAAAACAGCGGATTCTACAATTCTAGCTGTGATAAATATATAGTCGCAGGAAACAGCGGATTCTACAATTCTAGCTGTGATAAATATATAGTCGCAGGAAACAGCGGATTCTACAATTCTAGCTGTGATAAATATATAGTCGCAGAAAACAGCGGATTCTACAATTCTAGCTGTGATAAATATATAGTCGCAGAAAACAGCGGATTCTACAATTCTAGCTGTGATAAACATGAGCTAAGCCTTTCTCTTCTTAATATCTCTAGGCTAATCTAATCTGAAAAAGCAAGAGTTTTGTAGCGTCTAAATTCATACATACCTTTAATTTTGTGTGTGTAGGTTGTGTGTTGGTGTGTATGTGCATGGAGGTTGGGTGGGTACGGGTATGTGTGATTTTTGTGTGGGAGGGTATGTGCGTGGAGGCTGGGGGTGTGTGGGAGTGGGCTGCATGGATTGTGTTAGAGTGTGGGCACGGTTCTCACAGTGTGTCATTGTTTGCGTGTCGGGGCGCAGTTGCATGCGTAGATCATGGGTACGTGTGTGCTTACATAGGCGTGTGCACGCGTGAGCACGTGTGTGTGTGCGTACGTGTATGCTGGATCGTGTGCATGTGTGTATCTGCAAAATTTCATTTCTCTCAATATATCTCTGCACATCTGCAAGCCTCACTCTCTGCTTAAGTTGTAGCCTATCCCTGTCTCTGTACGTGTGTGTGCGTGCCTCTATCTCTGTGTCTATCTGCCTGTAAGCCGATGTGTGTGTCATCTTCTTGCTTTTGTGGAAGCACAGATAAAAGCATATTATTGCACACAAAGTGATGCCCCAGCCCTCTTATGCATATAATAACGCACAAAGAAGAGAAGCTAAAGATGCAACAGCAACATACATAGAAGCAAAACATGTTACTCAAACTACAAGCACACATGTACTGCTTGGATAAAATCAATAACTTTGCTAAAATTAGCGAATTTTGTATAAAAGCAGAAAAAAAGCGTTTCTCATCATCTTCGCAAACCCTAGGACACAGCCACACACACGATATATTTACAGAACCACACACACCCTCACAAAAGTACACACCCTCACATGCCCTTACAGATCCTCCCACAAGCACACAACCTTACGCACTCTCACACACCCTCATATCTCACCATCGGTGATAATAGCCTAATATACTAAAAAATCAGAGAAGCCCCCATTTTAGCGGACTTACTGAAGATATCTCTACATCTTCTACATAATCAAAAAGAATAAAAAATCCACAAAATGGGGGAAACAGGAAGAAGAAACTTCAAATCACCAACCTCCGACAGAATTGGTAGCTAATGCAGCGTATAACGCTTGAGGCGAATTAGCCAAAACACCAACGATGACGTCTCCAGCTGATCAGAAAAAAAACACACACACAAGGTAAGGAAGCTTATCATAAATATAAAAGTAAAAACTCATACACATAGAGGAAGCTCGCCACATTTACACAAAAGACACACACACCTTCCAAAAAAGCTCACGATCCATAATCAAGCTCCCTCCAGACTAAAAACTCTCCCTAAAAAATCAGCGTGCTTACGCTTTATCCCTACATCCTTTAACGCCTGCGTTAATCTTGAAACTTCTTCATATGCCTGCCTTCGAGTTACAGAATAAGTAAAGCGATCTTCTACTTGATAAGTACAAAATAGCTCATCATTACAAGTCCTAGAAAAAAAGGGTTTTTCAGCAAAAAAAGCGAAATTTTGACGAAATTTTGCGAACCATAAATGAGGAGGTAAGCAAAACTACCTACTTCAACGTTAGTAGGCGAACTTATATAGATTGAATGGCAATTTTATGACTCCAAAAAAGAAGGAAGAAAGATGAAAAATCGGCTTTTTCACTGATATTTAGATGAATTTTGCTACCATAAACAGAAAAATGAGCAAATAGGCGGAGAAAGCTCTTTGTCTGCAAGAAGCAGATAGATGATATCATTCAAGTGCCTACCACAAATTTCCCCCAAAGAAATCCCATATATCCGCCACTTCACAAACACACCCTAAACCCTATTTAATTGATACAAACACACACTTTTACGTTTCCCATGCGTAAAAACTAAAAAAACCACAAAACTTTCACGAAAAAACGCGTCACTCGCCACTCAATTTCGCAGGCTCTATTACCTCAAGACATTTTCGGCGAAACTAAAGTATCCATCAGGAAAAAATATGCAATCTTTGATGTGCTTCTTCCTCTCAAAGATTACATCGCCTTTTTTGGCGTTGATGAGATCAAGAAAACTCCACAATTCGCTCCAGAAATCTTCAGTGTGTTCACATGACCACCTGAAGAAGTTAAAAACAAGGAACTTCCTTATTTCTTCACTAAAAACTGCATTTTTCATCAAAAAATTCACGTCAAAATTTCGCATCTTTATTTCTGCCGTGTGTTCCATCAAGTTTCAGGCTCCTTGAGGGGAGAAAGGCGTCTCTTTGCCGGTTCTTTTATGTTATATGCTTACATCAAAAAAGAGACGCCCTACAAGAACTTCCAACACTCGAGAAACACGAGAGACATGAGAAAATCGCAAAAAAATCCCTTTTTCATCATAAGTAATATTTCAGTTTGAGGAAGTAATTGATAGTGAGTCTCAGATCAACATATTAATAAAGATTTTTACTATAAACGATGATAGATATCTTCATATTCTTGAAACATCTTAAATCGCTTACTAAATTTATCCAAATATCCTCATCCCAGTGGAATCCCACAAAAAAGACATATGAAAAATCACATCTTTCTCATACCTCCACCTCTAAAACCACCCAACTTGTATCGCATTTTCATCATAAACTTGCACACAAGAAGGCATCTGCTTTCATATTTCTCTGAGCAAGTCTTTTCAGCTCCAATCCTCCACAGAAACATATATATATGTAGATTTATATGTTATTATCCCTTTTATTCTCTTTCATTCTCCCATTCTCTCTCGTTCTCCCATTCCCTCCTTCCCTCTCTCATTCTATCATTCCCTGCCGCTCTCTCTCTCATTCTACCTCGGCTTACTTGTGTAAAGCTAGATAATCTTTTAGTGACCCTGGAGGTGAAACAAGCCTGGAAGCTCGACGATAACCATACTTGCAATCGATTAGATTTGCAAATTCAAACATACGGGAAGCAAGTCTTCTAGTAGTAGGCGGAACCCACAATGGTATCACGCCATTTTTTGCATCACTTTCAGCCGCTAAATCCAACATCTTTCCCAGTTTACAAAGGCAAAAGAATGGAGACTTAAAGAACGAAAAAAGATTAAAAAATATAATAGTAATAAGAGGATGCTAATATGATGATATGATGGTAATATGATGAAAATATAATGCTAACAATAATAATGACAATACTAAAAATACTAACAATAATATACTTTCAATGGGTTATAATGTTATTCTCACAACTCCTTAGGCACTTATTGAATATTATAATTGCAGCACTAAAACTCTGCGCTCAAGATATATATGTTGAGCTTAGGGAAGGAACTCTGCGGAGTGAAGTATAAAGAAAATATTCTGGAGAAACCTACTATCTCTTATTTTGTTTGAGAAGAAGAAGTAGCAGCACTTTTGCTAAACTTTAAGCTGGTAGTTTTACAGCAAACAGATTTAAAGTAAGTGCATTTTCTAGTTTTTGATGGGAAGATGAGGCAATTCTTATCTTACTAAATTGAAGTGAGTTTTCCAGCTAGAATTGGATGTTTTTGTAATCTAATCTTTGAGCTTTTGCTGGGAAGAGGAGGTAATTCTTAGCTAAGTAGATTGAACTGGTATTTCAAGCTAAACTTGGATATTTTTGCAGTCTAATGTTCAATCTTGGGATAATAAGGGGAGGTAATTCTTAGCTCAGTAGATTGAAGTGAGTTTTCCAGCTAAAATCAGCTCTTCTGCCAAATGCACTCTTTATATGCTTCTCCTCCTCCATAGCAAGGAAATCAGAGTATGCAGGATTAACACTGCACCAGCAAGAGTATTTTTCCCCAAGAGAATCATCCAGGGAAGATTTCAACCCGAAAAGATTCTTCTTGCTTGCACCCTTTGAGACTAGTTTTTCAGAACATCTACTTTCTGCGGTTTAATTTTCAAGGCAGCAAGCACACGGTCTGCCCTTCACGCTGTGATTCTCTGTAAATATATGAGCGTGTGTATGTTTGGTTTCATGCTTGGAAGTGACTTTTTAATAGTATACTTTTATCTCATAATGATTGACACGAGTACCAGCAGGCAGTATATATAATGCGTGGATCAATACTCTCTTTGCTAGGAACAAAGGAGACAGTAGCTACTATGATAAAGGGTGTAGCACACACACTAAAACACTCCAAAAAACAAAATTTGGAAGCATTTTTTGATGAAAATAAAGTGGTAGTGCGGAGGTGGTAGTGTGTACTGTTAGTCGCTAACACGATGGATAATAGAATATCAAATATATATTGAGACATGTCGTGGAATGGAAGGGTGAGTTTTGGGATTAAAAATATATTAAAAACACACACAAAAGACTAGTAATAGCGCTAAAAAAAACTTATAAGAATTGTGATAAAAAATAAACAAAAATCCATAGAAAAGAGCCCTAATAAAGCTGAAAGTACTAAACGATTACTTCGTGGACTTCGCGTATCTTCATATTTTAACTACTACTAACCACAACGAAGATACTACTTGGCAGGTCGAGACTTGTTTGGACTTTCCTTTTGGAGATATACTCCGTGAATAAGAAATAACTAGTTTTAAGCTTAACCTGTTGATATCTTCGAGACTTTCAACCAGCTATATCTTATATATTGCTTATGCATCTACTCTGCGATTGACGTAAACTACTGAATTGAGAAACTTTTAATGGAAAGGATTTTTATATATAAAATATTAGTATTTTCTATAATCTCTTAAATGGATGAAACATTCCTGTCAGTTTACATCGATGAAGGCTTTGGAGTTGAAATCCATTTTTATGCTCCAGGGTTTATCACTTTTAACCGGTTTCTTTGCATTTAGTAAAGGTAGCTCAGAAATGATGCAAGGTTCTGCTTCTTGGGTTAGCTAAAGACATCACAGAGTCTGTGCTGCAGCAGCTAATATAAAAAATAAAATATTTTCAAGAAGGTACCAGGTGGTCTACGCAAAAAGGTGGTAGCTGATGTATAATATTATACATAAACGAAAAAACTCATTTTAGGAGGGGCTAGAAAAAGCTCATAATGCTACACACAAAGGTAGAAGCTTTATAAACACACAAAAACTAGCATTTTTGGAAGAGTTAGAGAAAGTGCATAATACTAAACACAAAGGAAAAAGGTTTATAAACACACAAAAACTAGCACTTTTAACCCGTTGAGAGAAATATCATCACTTTCTTCATTACGCACATTGTCAATGCTGAGAAAGCAAGGAAGAAAAGAAATTAAACAAAATTCCCAATGCTTCTACACTTTAAATCTTAAGAAGAGCAAACGCCGCGCAGTACAGTCTACTGACGCAAAGCGTGAGATCTATATACATTCATTTTCCAAAGACATTAAGAAAATTGGCGAAAAGCACATGATTCCTACTATTTGGAAGTTAAGCTGCTTTTTCGGATAAAAAAAAAATTTTTTAGGAGAAAAAAACATCAGCTACCTCGTGTGCTTAATAAAATTGCACTCCACAGCGTACCTTTCATGGTTTTTCATGTAAAAAAGCCTCCTTCTAAGGATTTTTAATCAAAATGGTATAATTTAGCTTAAAATGATTTTTTTTTATGCTGATCTATACTGAAATAAGTGGTTTTTTGTAACTTTTCATATATTCGGCTAGCCCTTTTGTGGTCTACATCTTGATTAAGTTGCAACTCTGGTAATTATGGTAGGCTAGACTGTCGTGATTCCATAGCTGCCGCCAAATATAAGGAAACTGTTTGAAAATGCCGGATAGTATCGAAACTCCAAATTTCCGCTATTCTAGAAGAAATTCAACGGAATAACATTATATATATCTTTTGTTTTTCTGAGGCTGTTACCACGCCAAAGTTAGCTCCGTCTTGTTTCTAATGAGACTTTTTTTTTGGTATGAAGCATCAATTTCTTAATGGAGTTCAGGTGGTCCAACTAACCTGCTTGCTAAAAAGCTTAATCTATGGCCATTACGCGGATATGTGTGCTTAATTTAAAACGTTATTTTCACAGAAATGCTCAGTTTGCAGTGTTTTTTCAGTGGCTGCAGAGCGATATTTTCTCATTGAATTTGCAGTATCTTTTTAGTGGTTGCAATACAAGATACTCTCACTCAATTGGCAGTATTTTTTTTGTGGTTGCAACGCAAGATATTCCTCCTCAATTCACGTCATCTTTTCAGTGGTACTAATAAGAAATTCTCTCACTCAATTTGCATCATATTTTCAGCGGTACTAATACAAAATTCTTGTGATATTTTAATTCAACTTTTTAAGATTAACTTTAAAAAGCGTTTCAAGCTGAAAACCATTTACAGCATTCTGAGAATCTGCGTTACTCCTTGTAGTTTTGCAGACTAAACGTATCGTACTTGTGATATAAAACTTAATTACTTCCATCCAATTCAGTTGCAAGGAATGCGACTGCGCTACAGTACTGAAGATGCACTTTGTAAATTGCAAAGCATTCCGTGCATGCAAAAGTTACACTCTTGAACTTGTTCGCGGTAAAATTCACTCCAATCCTTAAATGCTATAAGAATCCAAAACAGATACAGGAGTACATACAATGCCCCAATTTTTACATTTTGATTCCTTATATTATATAAATATTTGTCAAATACAAATATAAAAATCGCTTGAGTTTCACTTTCTAATACTTTAGGCGTAAATTTGACATATTTCCGGCATTTTGCCTGATTCCATAATACTAAATTAATTATCCCCATGAGTACAAGTTTTAGATTGGAGCAGTTTTTCTTAATTCTCTGTACTACCTGCTTTTACGGTTGATTTCATGTAGCGTGAATTCATCTTGTGCTATGCTTGAAAAAGGATGGGTTAGCACCTTAGTAAAGTATTGAATTTCAGTAAGAAAAAGCATCAAGATATACTTCAAATCAAATATAGCAATAATAGCCAAAATAATAGAAGCTACCATGAAATTTACAAATATAAATCCTTTTCCTTGTTTTCCTATCTATTTTGCCTCTTCTAATTGAGGTTCTTTAGCATAGAGCTTCTGGCAGTTTGCTTCATTTTCCCCAGCTATATAAAAGAGCCGAAATTTTTGTAAATACAAAGCCACAAGAAAAGCACATTCACATTTTTAGAAAAAGCAGTGGGAGTGAAATACTCGATACACATAAAGAACCGTACAGTTTTGTGCAGCTTCTGGTATGTGTGTGTAAGAGGGGTTCGCATTTTGTGCCCGTGTGTGCAGGAGGGGTGCGAATTGTGTTGTGTGAGAGGGGTTCGAGTTGTGAGTGTTTTCTGTGTGTCTGTTATCTGTGAGTAGGTAAGAAACCATGAGAAACTTCCCACAAAGTCGAAATTGGCTATACCTTGCCATAGCACGCAGAACGAGAAGAGCCCTCTAAGTTTTTTGATGCTAAAACATATCCATTTCATCAAGTTTTGAAAGGAATCAAAGATTTTGCCTATTCAAATCAGGCTGAAATCGCAAAATAAGTCAGCATAAATACCTTTAAAAATTATGAATAAGATTTTTTTTCGCAGCACTTTTTATTTTCCATAAATCATCAATTGGGTTTGTCTAGCGAACTTCAGGATTCAAAAAAAGAAGAGTTCATTGCAGCCAAATTTCGCCCACCGGCAGTAGAAACAGCATAACTTGAAACCGGTACCTTCATACCTAATCAACACTTTTTTTAGAGTATACAGCCTGCAGTGCCATTAAATGGTATTTTAGTATTCAAAAAAGTCAAAATAGTCTGCTAAATCGAGTCTCTACAAGAACAAAGAAAGAACACGATGACTGGTACATGTATGAACAGACCTCAGCTGCTTTAAAGAAATCCAGTCGATTCTTCTGCATATTTTCGCCCTCTGAAATACACCTGGAAGCTATGTAAAAAAGCATCTATTGAAATTCCATTGGGTCACACTCTCTCAATTCAATCGAACCAAACTCTCTCAACTCAATCGAACCAAACTCTCTCAACTCCGCAAAACACACCAGGTTTGCCTCTAATCGATTGGATAGATTTTTCGTGAATGAAATGAAGAATTTATGAAATACCAAGAACTAGAAATTGATTTGTATATTCCCGTAAGGCTGAACACTCCAATTTTTTTTAACGAAAGAATTTTCATGCTTTATACCCCTGTGAGAAGTACATTCGTTTCTGCCTGAATAGTAATCCAAGACAGGACATTATGGAGGATGAAACAAAGCATCAAGATCTCCTTGTAAAATTTTTTAAGAAAATCCTATAGCCAGACTGTATAAATTATTATTCTTGAGCAAGCTCCTATATGCTAATCAGTTCAAGAACGAAATGGCTCACCGGCAAGTAACTGCTAGAAAAAGCAACTAGTTAAAGTTCTGAATTTGGCAGATTAAAAGCAAGGCAAAGCTTCTTTTCAAATACCAGTCTATCGCAAAGTTCAAAAAACACCAAAGTCACAGCCCGGAATTGAAGAAGCATATTAAGCAAAGTATAAAATTGAGCGATTACAGGATTCTTTGCATCTCAGCACTTAAGTATGTGCCTTCTAGCACAATATGTGCTGTAATACAGTCTTTGCTAATAAAAAGATCTTGTAAAGAATGTATTAATTTGAAGAATATAAAACATTTATTTCACCATTTAGTTTGCGCACGATCACCTCGAAATAATCGCATGTATGTGCACCTGCCGAAGCAAGTAGTAATGTTCGCTGTAGCTCAGGGCTTGATCACTCAGTTTTGTGTATGTGCGAAATTTCGCTCATTACTAGAGTTAATTATGATGCGAACATCGCGTGGTGCTTAAAAGCAAAGAAAATCATGCACATCCTTCTGCATGAAAATTCCCTCTTACTAGTGTCTTTTCGAACCAAATTTCAACAGGAATCAGCTCAGCGGAGTCTTCACTAGCCCAACTAGCAACACCGACATCGCTGCATGTAGGCCAACACTGCACAGCATTCTATCGGTAAAGCAAGCGAAAACCGCTCAATCGGTGGATTCGGGGAACTCAGCAGGAGGATACGCCATGGTTCGCTCCCCATAAAATTACTATTAATGTAAAAGAATCTTGGCGCACACACACGTACACACACACACACGCACAAGTCCAGAGTGTGCAATTGCAAGTACTATAAAGCGGTATATCCTCTTCATCCTGCTTTTCCAAATGATAGGCAGACATTCCGAACTTCATCAAAAAATTATGTCCCGAGGAAAGGGCTTTCCTGAGAGAAATTTTTAACATCAAATAGGGTCCCATTCTCTCACACCAAAAAGCCTTTAAAATTACCTTCTGGAACAGTGCCTGTCAAAATTCAACCTCATTCCTCTGTTTGAGGAAGTAATAGTCTGCTACTATACTGCTGACTTCCTCAAAGTGATGGGAAGACTTTTCACACTAGTAGTACTGAAGCAGTTGGTACCCCAACGGCAGAAGTTTGCAGTTTTTTAACTAAAATCAACCAAAAAAGGTACCATCACAGAATGCTGCAAGCTCAGCTTTAAACTGATTTTTGGGGGCGAATATACTAGTTGGATTGCTATATAATATACTATTTTTATGGCTGCCCAATATACTATTTGTATTTCCGCCCGGTATAGCACTTTTGCTGCCTAATATATTACTTTTATTGCCGCCCAATATGCTGCTTCTAGTTCCTCCCTTATATTGCTGATTCCAACTGTTTTCTGCTCATCACAAACCCTCATAATCTATCATTATCTTGACGATTACCTCTTTTTCTTGTTACCTTCTTCAACCTTTCTCATAAAAAAGTGACACCCCAGTTAGTTCCGTGTCTTTACCGTTTCTAAGATACTTTAGTTTTTGAAGGAGTTTGAGAGCAAAGTTTCCTGATTAGTCCCTTTTAGTATCTAAAAAAGTACCCAAAACAAAAAAATTGTATACTTTTCCGGTGTTTGCCTGAAGAAGCTCGCGGCGACTTGCTAATTCACCCGTCAATTTGATGTGTAAAGACTCCTTTTCTGAGTTCTTTTTGTGATTATTTCGGTAGCGCTACACACTGGTAATCTCATATGTTAGTTTTGGGAGTGGAATAGGATGATGAAATTGATTAGATTTTAAGAAGCGCTTCTTCTCGTGGACGAGGGTGGAATTTGAGTGCAATGAGAGTTAGCTTTATATGATGAAGTAGAGTAGGATAAAAACAGTGTGTGCGAAGGCTGGAGTTCGCCTACAATGCCTTAACTGTATAAGTTAGATTATAAGTATAACTTTTCTTATAAGCAAAAATTCAATGATTTGATCATAAAACTGTGTGGGAAGACATTAAAAGGTTACTCAATGATATTCAGGTTTCCCGTTTTCCCTGTGTTACTCGCGTTCGAATAAGCTCACTGTTTGATTTTCCTATTTTCATATGCAATTGTGTGCATTTTTAGCCCGTTTTTTGACGATAACATTGATGCAGCGTATCTTAGGTAGTAAGTCAATAATCTTACTACGATGATCTGTGGATTATCACGTTTTGTTTGCTAGCGAAGTAATGAGTAGCTCAGCGTGGAGAAACTGTAAGACAATTTTCTTGTGAAGCTATGATTTTTGACTTTTTTCATGATTAGTTGCAGGTTATAATTTTTTTCTTTTGAACATCCCCAAAGCCTTTCATAATCAAAAGCAGCAAGTTTCGCGTGTAGTAACTCTGAGTTTTTGGCCATTTTCTTGTCTGTTTTTTTGGTTGGAAAAAGGATCGTTTTTCCTCTTTTCGGATGTATGCAACTAATTTTTATACTATATATCTACCTCTTCCATTTTGGGGTTTTTTTGCTAGAAAGCATACTTTTTCCATTAAATGCTTTCTTCATTTTTCTATTTTATCTCTTCAGCCATAGCTTGTGGTGCTTTGAAATGCTTTTTGTGAGCCTTCCAGGCAAGGCTACTACTTTATCCTGACGTAGTGGGGGCTCACAGTCACAGATTTTGTGTGTGCATAATTTTTTTAAGTCCCCTAGAGTGTGTTTGTAGTTGCTTGCATTTTTGATTGAGTTTTAAATGTGGAATTTAGGCACATGGACTTTCCAGGTTTTTACTGAAGAAAATGATGTGGCTTTCAGCAACTAAAGGCCCTCATTTTCCCCTGAAATTGCATGAACTCTTTTATGGGATTCGCTAGAACTTTTACTGGGTGTACATATATCCTACAATGTTTGTGTCTGAAGTTTGTAAAGGCATGGTCTTATTTGGTTGTCTTTTTGAATCATCAATGCTGAATAGTAGCTGCTCCAGCTGCTCTGTTAGCCATGACTGGCGAAAGCATCGTGCCTTCAAACTAGCTGTCCTAATACATCGCTATGCTAGGCATTCTTGTGTTTGCAGTTGCTAGCACTGTGTCTTAATTAGGGAATTTCTGAAGCCAATCTGTAGGCGTGTATGGAAAATGCTAAGGATATAAATTTTTTTCCTGAAAAAGAGGTGTAGAAAGTACTGATTATAGGGATATCTTCTATACCTAGAAAGAGTGTATGTGGAAAATACTAGGAAATCTTATATACCATGAAAATCCTCCCGATATTTTTCAGGCAGGCCTGCTATGAAAAGGATTATCAGAAAGGAAAGGCATTTTATCGGTGCTTGTAGGAGGGAAAATGAGGGAAGAAAGGAGGAGGAGGACGTCTGAAGGTTCTAATAAAAATCAGAGTGCTAATAGGAGCTACCGGTATCGTGAAGATGATGGAGAAGGCGAACGTGCGTATAATTCAGGTCTTTTACGTGCTGATTTGAGGAAGAAGTAAGATTGACTAGAATAGCTTTTGCTGTGTTATACATATTTTGTCTATTGATGCCTGTGTGTATGTGCGTGAAGCTGTGCTGTCATTTTGTTGTGTTTCTGGAGGAAGAAAGGCTAATTTTTGAAAGAAGCTAGCGCAGGTGCATTATGATGTAAATTTTGGGAAGAATACACATAATTTGTTTCCGTGTGGTATTGCTTGCTTATTAACTTTTGGTGTGTGACTATATGTGTTCATATGTGCATCTCTAGGCTTATGTGTAACTGTGTGCATCTCTCTCTATGCACTCAGATTTGCTCTATTTTCTCATAATGCTTTGTGTGCGGTTTTGAATCCTTCTCAATCTAGCTGTAAGCAAGTATTTCTGAAACTTGCTTGTGTGTTGTTTAGATGGGCTTACTTCAAGTCTTATGATTCTTTACATACTCAAGCGTAAATAGAGAAGCTGATTACACAATGTGATGCTATTTATTTTACCTTTGGAGTACCTCCTTGATGAGTGTAGGACCGCGGATTTACTGCTTTTATCCAGCAATAATATTGCAGCGGCGATATTACAAGTTTCACCCTTCATGCTCCCTTTGCATTCCCTTTATACTCCCTTTCCTCCCACTCCACCCTCTCTTTACCCTCCCTCTACCCTTCACCCACCCTTCACCCACCCTGCACCCCCCCTTCACCTTTTCTTCACCTTCCCTTCACCCAGACGAAGTCCTAGCAATCCAGCAAGCAAGATTAGTGGTAGCTATAATCCTCCTAATAAAGCCTTACCTCACTCTGACACACAGAGAAATCGAGAGAACTCCCACCCAGTTTCTTCTAGAAATTCTACTGGAGTAAAGCAGCGTGATTACGAAACGCACGCTGGAGGCAAAAGGACATGGCAGTATGGACAAACTCGCAGGTCTGAAGATGAAGAAGACAGGAAAAATTTGAGGGGAAATAATCGCCCTAGTGAATACTACGGGCATTACGACACACACACAGTTTCGCACTCAAAAGTGCATAGGGTAGATGACAGAAAAACACACGCTCGTGATAGTTATGGTGAAGATCTTCCCAATAGCCAAATGGTCAGAGATTCATCACTGAAATCCTCAAGTGACACTCCTGTTGCATCTTATCGCGATAACTCCTCGCAAAGTCGAAATCGTGAACTGCCACGTGTAAAATACACGCACACACATGAGAGCTACTCATCGAAGTGTGTGTCGAATCATTCTGCAAGAGACTCAAAAGATAACAGGATGTCATCTTCAGGCTCAGCAAGGCAGACCATTCATAATGAAGGCTGTACTCGTAGGAAGTTTGAAGATTTTTCCCGCTCTGGTAGGGGGGATTCACAAGAAAGCCATCGAAGCTACTCTAAAAGGAGTCGGGGGATAAAATCTGAGCAGTATTCTGAGTGTAGCAGCCGCTATATTGAATCAGGAAAGAGCAAAAGTCGGGATTCAACACATACAGCTACCCCCGCACACGCAACTAAGTTAAAGGGTGAAAAGGGTGATTTCAGCGAGGAGAGAGCATCGTCAAAGCGAAGATATCCTGATTCTCGTGATGATGCATTCTTCGGCGGAAATAGATCATCTTCAAGGCGGGAATCTGCTGATACTTGTGAAGATGCTGCCAATCGCACACCAAATAAATTTGCAGATACTCCCTTTCGGGTTAAGTCCGAAGTGAACACTGCCTTACAGTCTTTAGACGTTAAGCAGGATTTAACCGAGGAATCTCAGCCTTTTCACCGCCCAGTAAAGAGGAGTTTAGAAGGTGAGGCGCCGCTTAAGAAGCCAAAATTTGAAGATTTTGAGGACAAAAAACCTTTTTTCTCAGCTTCTGAAAGACTTTCTGATTTGAAGCAGGAAGCTCCTTCAGCAGCAAAACGAGAGCGAGAATCCTCCCCAAGGCTCTCTGATTCGTTGAAACGTGAGAAACCGAGTAGAACCAGGGGTGGAGATGAGTTTGATTCTCCTAATCCTCAGGAGATTTGCACACACCGGCATAATCGTGAGGAAATCTTCACCAAGCAAGCAGAAAATGAAGATGAGCGACGGGTAAACCGTCGTGTGCGTCATTCTTCAAGGTCTCTCTCCCGTGGAAATGGGAATTTTCGCAGAGGAGGGAACCTTCCTGTTGATTCAAATCGTCAAGTGGAGGAAGAGGAAGGGAAATCGCCTGAAAAACCCAAGGGTTGGTTTTTTTTTGTTTTTTTCTTTATTTTTGTATGTTGGAGTGAAGATTTTTTTGTGTTTTAGAGTGTTTTACTCAGCCTATAGTAATCTTCAAAACAGTGTGTTGTTTTATTGATAATGAGCAATAAAAAAGCATTTAAGTTTAATAGCTGACTTTGTTTTGGTGATAAGATTCCTGCAAATTTTTCTTGAAAATTAGGTTTTTGGGGAAATTTGTTGAGAACAGTGTGTGTAAAGGGTAGAATTCTCCCTTTTTGAATATTTTTAAGTGCTTTAGAAGTTTTTCATAGATTAGCATATAAAAAGATGCATTTGAAGGTCTTTTTTGCAAGCTGTGTGTGGAAATTTATAGTAGCTTAGTGTGTGGAAATTTATACTATCATTTCTATGCCCGAAGATGTCGTTCAGTGTGTTGCTGGTATGAAAGAGTTTCTTCAATTGATGACACTCTATCTGAAAGTTTTTCGTCCGTTTATTCTCCTTGGAATAACCTGATGAACATTTTTCTTCGTTGCTTGGTTTTGTCATCTTGAGTCTGATGCTATAGGGCTGGCGTAGATTTTAGATACACACACGTACGAACGCATTCCTATGGACATGCACACACACACATTCGTACAATAGAAATACACAATATTATACACATACTAAAGCTTAAGACGCTCTCTTTCTATAGATACTTGTCCGGTTGCAGTATATGATGAAACCACTATAAAATTGGTTGTTCTCTTTGCTGTTAGTATGAAATTTCAATGCGAAGAAGGGGTGATCTCACTCTCAGAGGTGTACACTAGTCTTCCATGTGCAGCCTCAAAATAATCATTCAGGACTAGTAAGATATTAATGTGTGTGTGTTATAATATGCAATATCCGTCTCCAAATTTGCTCTGTTTTTATAGTTGAAGGCCCTAATTTTGAACCCTCTGGCCTTCTAGCAGCAGAAACTAACATGAAAGGAGGCATTGTGTTAAAGGTTTGTGTGTTTTTATATTTGTGTGCTTGAGTGTTTGTGTGTGCGTTTTTGTTCAGTATTAAAGAGCATGAGGAATCCCACCTTTGGCTCTATTTCGACCCTTTTTTCTTCTTCAATTTGTGCTATTTTACAAGGGTATCTCTATCTGGTTCTTACTCGTCATCGTTATTCTGCTTAGCAACGCACCAAACCTATTTTTCTTTTGTTTTTTCTTATAAAAAATTACTTCATTCACCCCTAAAGCCCGTAATCTAGATTGTTTAAGCACTCTTCACCAGTGTACGTACACCAAAATTCACCAAAATGCGCACAAAAAGTGACTTACCACCTGAACACACAATTTTTTGTTGATAGGGGTTTTTTTTTTACTTTCTAGGGACTTTATTCACCATCTTCAGTGTCTATACACTGAGCTTTTCCCTTAAATTGAAATTTTTTCATCTTTTCCTCATAAATTTATCGTTTGGCCAACTTCTCAATGTAACTGATGAGAATTTCTCACTTGCAGAATTTATTTTACTTTCTTTTTCTGTTCGACTTGCACAGTATAGTTTATCTCTGATGTTTTTTGGATTCTATAGTTTGAACTTTCATTCTCTTTTTGCTCTTGATGTGTTTGTGTTGCTGCATGATTTTGTGTTTTTCTTTGGGCTTAGCATGGAGCTCCGATCGATGCCCGCCCCCCTGACAAGCGATGGCGGCTGTATATGTTCAAGGAAGGGCAAGGCTCTGAAGCTGAAGCCAGCGGGAAAGAACAAAATAGTAAGTTAAGCTAATTGATTTCAACTTTGCACACTGTGATACACATTTTATAAAATATATACAATTTCGAATACCTTGTTCACATTTTCACGATACATTGCTTGCCTTTTCCACGCACACTTGTTTTCTCCATCAACTTTTTAAACTATGAGCAAAGCTAGCATACGCCAAATCTATGATTTTCCTCTTTTGTGAGTATAACGAGTATTCGACAAGCTTGTTTGGGCTTTTTTTGTGAGCATAGTCCTTTTGAGAGTTGGCTTATCTCTAGGTTTTAGCCTTTTATGTCTCTTCATAGGTGCCTTTTTTTTCTCTTGCTTGTATCATTCTGTAGGCTGTTTTTCGGGTTTTTTCTCTATTCCCGACAATGCTTTGCTCAAGTTGGCTGGAATTTCCACAACTTTTTCTGCTGATTTCAGAGATTTTTCATATTCATCGTCAGTCGACTTATGTCTTTGGGAAGGAAGTTCGCGTTGCTGACATCCCCCTGCTTCATCCTACTGTATCTAAGCAGCATGCTGTTATTCAATTCAGACTCAGAAGGGGGGAAATTCTGTAAGTCGCTGCTTTTGCATTATTTTTAGGAAGTGTGTGTGAGGAACTACACTGCTATGAATATCACTCTTTTGAGGGCGAAAACTTTTTATTTTTCTACAAAATAGAATGCCCCAGTGTGTGTTGTGTATATCGAAGCATTCTTGCCTCTTTAACTGTTTTTTTTTAAATAAAGGTTAAAAAAGTTAAAGATTTTAAGTTTTCGAATGAATCAGCTTTGAGTTTTGAAAAGAATTTACAAACCGGTCAAAATGAGCTGCACACACATGTTATAATGCGCTACACACAAACCTTAGAGTGAGCTACACATAAACCTTAGAGTGGAAAAAACTGCACACACACCCTAGAGCGAACTACCAACACCCACCCTGCTGATAGAGAATTGAGCTGTTTTTTACCTTATGTATAGTTATTGAACTTCGCTTCTAATAAAACAAACGATGCCGGGACTGATTTTATGTTTTGTTTCATCCCAAAAACATAGTGCTTCTCTGTAATAACTGCTATACAATTGCTCACCGATGAATTAATTCTATTTCTTCATCCTCTATGAAGATGTATCAGCTAGGGATAAAATGAAGTTGTCTACTTTTTTCGCTTCCTAAACATCAGGAAATTTGAATTTTTGAAGATGCAAGCTTCAAGCTAAGTTTCTGTCTAATAACCTTAAAGTTTTGATATATTGCAAGTGCTTTAAGGCGATTGGCTTTATTTGCCTGCATGTGACGTTTTGTAGACTAGAGCTTGCTCGCCCCTAGTATATCTCCTCTCGCAGTTCATCCAAGAATATGATGCATTTTTTGCGATTAGCACACGCAGCATAAGTTGCAGCTGCTAGTATCTGCAGGGCAGTTTCCTTTTAGAAAAGGATGTGTTAAGCGTATTGTAAGACCTAGTATGAGGTATTATCTCGTAAATTTTAATGATCCCTTTTTTTATGAAGTCATTATATTTTCTGTTGCCGATTTTATAATCTGCTTTTGTAAGCTGATTCAACTAGAGGCAGGAGTCCAGAAAATTTGGATAATTAGTACAGCAATGTGTTGATTTCTCTTTGAAAATTTGGCTAGTAAACTCTAGGGAATCGATATTCCATAGGGAAAACTTCAGTCAAGTCTATGCTTGCGCTACTTGCACCTTTGCTGAAGATTGCCTTGCTTCTCTATTTTCACGTTTGCTGGAGATCTCCTTACCTGTCTATTTTGTAATGTAGGCCTTATGTTATGGACCTGGAAAGTACTAATGGAACTTTCTTAAACAATACGCGAATTGAGGCTTGCCATTACTATGAGCTGAGGTAAGGAAACTGCAATCCCTGCATCAAAGTGGTATAAATTTTCTATGAGATGTGGTAAGACAAGTAAATTCCCTTCATCAAAGTGGTGTGCATTTCGGCATATTCAAAAACACTTTGCTTACAGAAGGATTTCTGTGCTTCAATTCTTTTGCTTTTTTTTAGTTTATAGAGCATAAAATGCATTCTCTTGAGTGTGTAGCTATGCTCAATAAACGTGATTATTTCCTGCTTAGCTCAGTGTTTTAGCTATACACGATGGTGTGTCAAAGATTTTATGTTGCTCTTGAGGGTATATCTAATTAGAATGCGCGAGTCGAACGTAAGCGTAAAGTTTTTTTTTACGAAATTGGCTGTTACCGGGTGTAGTGCGCAGGAAATGTATACTAAGGATATGTATTTAGTAGTCATTGAATTTAAAAAATAGCAAAAACTACAAAAATAATAGCTTTGAACGTATATGTAAGAGAAAGTCCTGTTTCATGTTGTAGATTAGACGTTTATTGCGGCCTTTTTTCTTGCGTGAGCAGCTTTTTTTTGAAGGTTTTATTGGAAGTTTTGATTTTGGATTCATGGGGCTTTTCTTTTGAGATTATGTGACCTGTTTCTATAGATATTTGAGATTGAAATTTATTTTGGGTAAAGTGTACTTATTTTTTACAGGGAACAGGATATTCTCAGATTTGGACGATCTACTAGAGAGTTTGTGTTACTCCACTGTGGATCCGTAGATTTGCCAGAAATTAGCTACACCAAGTATATCGAAGAGCAAACTCAGGCAAAAAATTCAAAGCAAGTTGATAAATGACACAATATTTATCCGTGAATTCAAAACGACGGCGAGCATAGTTTTAGTTGGACGAAATAAGATTTTACGCATTTAGCGTGATTTAACTTGAAACTTTAGTTTTAACATTTTGTTGGATTTGTAGATATCATTGTAGTACCCCTTCAGAGTATCACCAGAAACTCGATATTATTAGTAGTAAAGTATGGAAACTAGATTCATGGGTAAGAAAATATCGAATAACTTGAAATCTGCCTAAAATCCCTATTTTGAAGATGCTGTAAAGAGTGAATTCGATCTGACTAGAATATAATCGACAGGGATGAGCGCAAGAAGAGAACGGCTTGCTCCTTAATTGCCTTTGTTTAGATACTTTGTAAGACTACATGGAAAGCAAGCCATAAATCAAATTCTAAGATTATCCAAGAAGCAAAAGGCGTGAAAATTCGCGGAATAAACAAACAGATTAAAAGATGGATTGTTCTTGTGCAAATGTCTTGTGATGCTGCCATAGCTTGATCGTTTGATTTGTGTATGGAGGCACAGGGTTTAGTTTAATTATATTGAGGTATTTTCAATTTGTACGATACTTCTGAGCTTACTCGCTCGTTGTTGGAGGTGCGCTTCTCTCCCCTAAGAGTGCTTTTCTCAAGATGATAAGAGCTTTCTCATAAATGACTGTATAGTTTCGCGCCTCAATTGTGAAACTGCTGATGAACACGCTGGCATGCATTGTCTCTAGGCTGATGATGCAGTAACTTATGTCTAGTCTGCGGTACCTGCCGAGTCTACTTTTCTTCATGTATAGTCAATTTTTTTTTCTTTGGAAGGCTTCCCAATGCATTTAAACCCCATAGGTGGCATTGTAAGATTTAAAAACAGCCCCTCAAGTTTTCATTTGTTTGATGTATGCCTTGTATATAATATCCTACGCAGCGACTGTATTTCTGTTTCACTCTAGGTAGCAAAATTCGTAGCTACGGTACTTTTAGCAGCGTACTTTGGTGCATTGGAGAGCTGATTTTCAAGCATTTAGCTACTTCTTTGGCGCGGGTACCAACACGATGGCTAACCTTAGTTGAAAAGCTTTGAAAAAAATTCCATTTCAAATGGATGTTTAGACTATGTTCTTTCGCCTTGCCGTAAGCAAATTAGAGCTTAATATGGTGTCTCTTAAAAACGGCGCTGCTTTCAAGTTCTTTCGACTCTTTGTACCCTTAAATCAGTCCATGTGTGTGTTTTTAACTATGTGGCACTCTAAGCAGAAGACTTCTCTTGAGAGATAACCTCTATTATGCTTCACTTTTTAGAAGAGCACAGTTTGAATTTCTGACATCACCTTATCAAGAGTTGTAGTCCATCTCTTAGCTTTTTTATAGAGTTTAGAAGAGCCTGTTATCAACCTAACTCTTGTGATATAAGATGGTAATGGGTGTTGCTGCATTCAATTGTAGATGCAGTCTTGGCATGCTTTTTGGTTAGCTTCCAACCTTTTTTGGAACTGATGTAATTTAGCAAAACAATCTCTTATATAAGGCTTGTGCCCAATATGCTTCGGAAAATTCGCTTTAATAGATAAGGTTTATCTGCCTTTGGTTTTTGATTCAGAAACGACGTCAAAAAAAGATACCTCTTGGTTGTAGTGAATTCGCAGCAATAGTCGGATGAGTAAGTTTCATTGCTCAGCTCTTTTGCTTTTGATGCTCATACTTTCATGTTCTCTTATAATCTAAATATATTGCGCTACTTCAGTTTTTTGGGATGCGCAGGGTAGACAAGTACGTAAATATATGTATACCACTACGTCGTATTCCTGACATCTATGATGTTCAAACCGTATCAACTAAGAGACGGCATCCACATCCGCATGCTCCGTCTTCGGCTATGGCTATATTTCTTCTCGTCGGTTTTTTCCTGCTCTGATCAATGTATTCGAGTATTTTTGTAGCAACATCAAAGTATTGCGCTGCCGCTTTTAATCGAGCCCTAGCACTAGCAAAGCTTAGATTTTTCTGCCTTCTATTTAGCTAAGCACTAGAATATAGTGAGAAGTTGGTCGAACAAGCTGGGCTCGTTTAGCTCCGTCAGCAGCTTTTCCGTAGCGTCTCCTCCGTCTGAACTCTCACTGGAAGCAAAATCTAGGTGTAACTCAGCCAAGTGCCAGTTAATGGCCTTTGGTATGATGTTGTCTCGTAGAGCCATGCCAACTTCATGGTCTTTTAATAGCCGGAGCTTCAGCCTATCGAACTCCTTGAAGGTATAAAAAAGAAAGAAAAGAAAGCTTTCTTCATGTGGCTACTAGCGGCTCATCACGCCTTAAGCACTGGAATGCCAATATATCTTGAATCTTTTTGCTTTCAAGTTGTTATATGATTAATGTGTACAAAAAATTCTGATCCTAAGCGACATGCATGGTAATGTGCCTTGGTGCTAGTGCGGCATAATCCTAGACTAGCGCTCTTTTCTACATGCATTTGGAGCATCATTTTTTGGCACTGAATTTCTTTCCTTATGAGCGTTACCTTTGCCTTTTAAGGGAACTACGGATTTTCTTTCGTGTTAACTCCGTTGTCAGGAAGATCTTGCATCGTTCATTGCAAATGGATACTAGCTTCGCTACGGGGGATATCCATTTTTTTGCAGCAGGATATGGTAGATCCCGCTAGTCGTATCTAGTGCACCCTACTTTCTTGGATTACAAACTAAGTGAAACGAAGCTAACAAGGATTGTGGAGCACTTTTTGGTGGCGTTGTGAGGAGATGGATGCGTAGATGTGGCAAGTGTAATGATATCATGCCCCTTGTGTGCTTGTAGCCTGTTTTCAGCCTTTGCATTACTTGTTTGGGGAGATGCTTCAAATGTGAGCAAACTGGATACTATTCGCTTTCTTTACTTCTCGGTTTAGCTAGATACGAGACGCTTCTAATGTGTATAAACTACATACTATGCACTTTCTTTACTTCTCAACTTGGCTAGATACGTTTATGAACGTTTAAAGCACATGGCTGGCCAGGAATCCGCAGGGCAAACATTGACTACTATTAGCCAGAGAATAGAGTAAGCATTACGTCGCTCACCGGTTTCTTAAACTTGCGCAGCTCGGCTTCATCAGGTATACTACTATTTTTGAATAAATTGAAGAAACTGGGAAGCCTTTTTATCTGTACTCGATCTCGGACCTGGTTTAGCCGGTAATTTACTTCAGTCTTGGTAACATACTCTTTCGTTGGATCCTATTAAAAAATGTGAATCCACCATTTTTTTAATTTACTTGAAAAAAGCTGCCGCCAAAGTGCATAGTATAGCGCGCTTTCAGTGCTCACGAGTGGCGTAGTGCGAAAAAAATCAATTTTTAACGAACAGTATATCTTGCGTGACATGCGAGCCTTATTTGCATTAATGATAAGTCGAAGCATCTGGTATATGCTTCATGCACATTGAGTGCTATACCAGGCCTTTTTGTACTCAAGGCATTCTACAGACGGTACCCTAATTACGGAATTATCAAAGTACTCGCAAGCGCGTATTGATCGCTTTTCTGAAATCAGGCATACGAAATCTTACTTGAGTCCGTGAAATTCCCCCATACTACAGGTTACCCTTAGTTTGTATGAGGTTATAGACAATTTAGTAACTACGGAAAGCCTTAGAATACCGATTAATTAGCATTAATTTATAGTGCAAATGTGTAATAACTTATTTTGCTATCATCTTTACGCCTCTCAGTTAAAGTGGCCAGCCTCTGCCTGCTCTGGAAGCATAAATTAAAACACATGTAGCCTGTCACTTCGCTGAGCTCCAAACCTTGTGCCTATTACCATTTCGGGTTTCCATTTTATTTTCGTAGCTGTGCTGCCGCTGAGATAGTCCCCATGACCTTCCGGATCAGAATCGATGTTAAATTCCTTGATAAGTTCGGTAGTTTCAAAGTAAGGGTTTTCTGCGAACTCAAAGATGATGCGGTAGCTTTTTCTCATTCGATTATCTAGCCATTGGTATCTAATATTTCTCAAATACTCTAGAATAGGTTCATCCCTTTTTTCAAGTACTAAGTTTAATACTTCGTGATTTTTCATTGCTCGGAGCCAAAATTTGGGTATGCTGGTAGCATAAGTACAAGAAGTGCTATCCACTTGTCCGTCTCCCTTCAGGTTATCCTGCAAGGTTCTCGGTGTAATAGCCACCACAGCAGGATGAGCTAAAGAGTCTTCTGGAGTGCTTTTGATTTCATCTGAAGGTGATGGTAGCTTTCTACTGCATGTGTTGCCACTTTCATAGTTTTCTTGAGAGTTGGTAAATCGCGTAGTGTCTTTAATTGCAGTATGCGACTCGGTAATTTCACTTTTGTTGAGAAACTTTAGTGGCAGGCTTTCGGCAAAGCCTCTGATGGGCCTTTGAGCAGTAGCTGGCTTACAAGGACCTGCTAGTAGCTCAGCTCGTCTCTTGTAGCTTGCTTGCAACTTCTCATCAAATTCTGAGTGAATATCCTTTATTCTTTCTTCGAGCTTTTTAACTATAGTATCGTGCTCTGCTTGCTGCTTCTTCAATTCTTCAATTACCTTGAATTCGTAACTATCCATGTCGTCACTCTGGCCGGATAAATTTATCTCAAAATTTGTATGTTTTACACCCTCTTTCGGGATACTTTCGCCCTGATTATTTGTAGTATTTGCCGACGGCAATGGCAGGGGATGGCTCTGCTCGGGTGTGCTATCTTCATTTGACAAGGTGGCATGGGGACCGACTTGTGCTACTGACTTCGTAATGGCTTCGGAAGAGGTTATTTCAGGAAAATCGCACGCCCTTTTTGGGGACTCAGTTAGGGGGCCATTCTTTTTCATATCGTTCGAAATTGATGATGAGCCCGGTGGCTTAGACACAGCATCAAGCATCTCAATTTTTGAGTCTTTTGTAGCCTTTATGTTTTTTCTCTCAGAAGGTATTGTGCTCCCAGACAAACTAGCTTCTTTGCTTACCGCTTTGCTTTTAGCCTCCACATTAGCGGGTGTTATCACTTCCAGAAAGCTCGCTCTTTCATTTGCAGACCCTTCTTGATTTTTATGTAATGGAGGTACTGTGGCAGCTTGCTCTGTGGCAGTTCCTGTAGGAATGGCGAGAACCTCGACAATATCTTGTAGATGAAGTCCTGCGGCATCTTTCTTGGTGTCAGCTGCTACAGGGGCGTTCATCCCTTCCTCTGGTTCTATTCCCACTGTTGAAATATCGTCTTTCGTGGCATTTGCTATCGCTACCGAGAGAAACTCACTGTGGGCTTTTGCCTGAAGGTCTGGCAGATGATTGTCAGCAGCAGCTGCTGGTGCGGAAAGTGCTTCTTCAATATTTCCAGTACCATCCTGCGTGTACTGCATTTGAGTACCTTCCAAGATTCCTGGTTGTGTTCCGCTGGAGCTTTGTTCTTGCGCCGCATTAAAATCTAAAGATTGTGATTTTATATTTTCAAGCGTATGCGAAGAATGCCTGCTGGTTTCACCTAATGTTTTTGATGGAGATTTCCCAGTAAGATTTGAACTTAAATTTGCATTTGGTGAAGTTTCTCGTCTACTTTTTCCAGCTTTAGCGGTCGAACTTCCACTGACTCTACGGCTGCCTAGCTTTGTGCTCGGCTTTAAATCTGATGACACTGGTATTTGATCCATGCTGCGTGTTCTCGCCTTCTTGCCCTCAATCTCCGTGGTGAAGCTGAGAGATGGCGCTAAGTGTTTTCTGCCTGGTGTACCTGCTTTGGCTGAACTGCTTGCATAGGTTCCTCGCTTATTTGCTGCACATGTTCCATCGTTCGTAGGATCCTTCGCATGGGTCTTCGTATGATCGGTCTCTGATCTTGGTGATAAAAGGCTTCCTTTGCCTTTATCTTTTGCTAAGACAATTTTCTCTTCAGGATTCATTTGATTATTACTCAGTGAACCCGCAGACACTGTGGCTGAAGATGACCTTGCTACTTGCTTCGCAACATCCTTCTGCTTATCAAGCTCCCGCCGGGTTATATTAGACGATGAAGGAAATTTTTGCGCTCCCCCTCCATCTTTCTTCGGCCGATCTGCCGTATGTAGTTGATTCCGTAAATCGGAAGCAGCGGTTTTAATTGTGCTGCCGATAGCGTCAGCTTTCTGGCCACTTGGTGTACTTAATGGTAGAAACAATTTTTCAAGACTATCTGTACTAACCTCTGTTTCCTGCGCACTTGATAAGGCGGTGCGAGTTTCGTTTATATTATTGGCTGAGCTTTCCTGCATTAAGGCTGCTGTGGGTAATGCATGAATAGCTGCTGATTGTCACATTGTGGATCCCGGCGACTTGGGTGGTCCGCTTCCCTTTTTTTTGTGAGCGTGAGGCTAGGTCTTCTCGGCCATATTGCTTACGAGGCTGAGTGTGGAACAAAAATGTTAACATTAAAGGGGCACGATAGAGCAGCATTATTTCGTAAACAGATAAAATGAAGCTCTAAGTCCGCTTTCCTTTTGTATTTTTTTTGCGCATTTGAATCGACCATTTGCTATTCAGCTGGCTGAATTTTAGCGCCTAGTGTTTTGGGGACGCTGCACCATCAGTATACTGGTAAACAATCCAGAAAATAAACAAACAGAGATGCTTTTGTAGGTAACGTGGAGAAAACTTGTTGGCCGGGGAGAAACTTTTTATCTGGCTTAAATATTTTTTTGCTGGTTAATATTTTTCTGTATTTACTGCTAATCAATGTTATGAATTCTCTCTGTATACTAGTAAGCTTGGCTGTCAGCGTTTGCCAGTGCACCCTTGTCTTTCCATTGCACCAATTTAACACTCGCAGCTTTTTACGATATACCAACTCCGATCAAGTAATACTATATATTTCACAGTGAAAACTTCCCGTACATTATGGACATTTTCTTGTCTTGGGTACTTTCAAGTAGAATTTGCATTGATTTTTTACTTCTCATGTATTGCGGGCACCATTAAACGCTAATTCAAAGATTCTGTGACTAGCTTCTCTTGCAGATGTTTAAGTTATACTGCGAGTTAGACATACCATTTCTAGTAGTTTCAAGGCACAGTTTGTGCAATGAACCTATAAATCCAGCTATTTTTAACTTCTTTGCCGTTGTCAATTTACTATTTTTATCGGTCTATTGCAGCGTAATTACATTTCATGAAAAATTTGTTAAGAAAAACGCTATGCATGGCAAAGGATGCTATCAAGCCTCTCACATCTTTAAACTTATGCGCATGCTTTTTGGATCATTTGAAAGAAAGTCTGGCGAGCCACGTAATGTTTCCACTATTGGAAAAAGCATAATTTGGAATGAAAGTCTACGAAGATATTACGTATTTTGAATTAGTGTCTGAAGATATTAGGGGGCCGAAAAGATAATGCGCTATATCCGATGATATAGCTAACGCTCATTAAAATTTTTAGCAAAGAAAACAATAAATATTCGAGTACCTAAAGTAGCTACGATGGAGATTGCGTTAGAAAGCCCTACTTGCCCTGCACGTGAAAAATGATCGACTTCCTATTACCCATAGTTTATTGCGCGTGAAGGATACCGTGCAGTATAAGAATATGTAAAGCGTACATTTACAATGTTGCACGTGGCAGAACATCTAAGAACGGTGTCAAATCAAAAAAGCTGCCAAATCCTCAAATTAAACACTGGATGCATACTTCACAATAAATCCTGTTTTAATATAAAATTAGGCAGTACGTAAGTCCACAGAAGAGGTTGAGCTTTTAATATCGGTCAAATTCTGGTAGCAATTGTGACTTACAGAACTCTTAGTTCGTAGGCAGAAAAATAAGAAGCGATATTTACAAGCACGACCCTAATCATCTCGCTACCACCGAAAATACTGTGTTGAATAGAGCATTGTGCAATAACGGGTTAACTCTCTAATCATGCCTCCAGTGCTTAAAAGCAATGAGATGCAAATAGTTTCCAATTGTCAAGCACTTAGAGCAATGTACATAAACTTTGCGAAGGCTTCAGGATAAACACAAAGAACGACTTACTAGAAATGCTTATATCATCGGCCATACTGTAAAATCCAGCGGTTATCCATGCGGGATTGCATAGGACGACAAGCTACTGCTGCGGCCACCCACTATTCTCAGCCAGTGCTCAATTATATTCGAAGGTTAGGGAGGCCTATCCACGTGAATTAAAGAAGCCAGTGAAGCATATACATTATCTAATAAGTTCCGGAGCGTAACATCCTTCTAATAGCATCTAAGACCCACCCTTACCCTGGTTTCTCACTTTAGTTAACTACTTTTATTGAAAGCTCAAACGAACACTTCTGTTATATCGACGACCTAGGCATCTCAAGGCAGCCAATTATTAAAAATAGAAGCTGAAACGCCATTTTATGGCGGCGCAGTTTTATAAGTTATTTGTTTTTAGCTAGGGGGAATATTTGGCGTTATTCACTCCTTACCCCGTGCATTCTAGGTGGCATGTTGAGATGCACGTTTTTATCATGTGCGAAACAGTTTAAGCCGATGCTTTCATATGGTCCAGGAACTTGTTGGTGGTGTTAACTCCGCGTTATTTTGCTCCCAACCTCAGTTATTAAACTGTTGACTTCCACACTAATTTTCTTTTTGCGTTAAATCCGAACATCAAATTCAACATTGATCTGGAGATATTAGTTGAGGCAATATAGTTAATGGTGGTTGTACTTACTCCTCAGCGCTGCATTTTTCGAAGCGCAGCAACTTGGCAATAGGAGCCTTGTGAATGCTCCATAACTTGAATCAACATCGTGGCATGGGCACTATCATACGCATGAATTCACTAGCTAAAGCTGCATTGCATTAGCATTCTATACTAAGGTTAAGCGCCCCACGTATATGAGAACTAACGCCGATATCGAAACAGGAGTGATTCCGGCCTCTGCTGTACGAGGCAACACGGTGAGAACCTCACTATTTCTCACCTCGCGCGCTTGGCTTTGTCAGCCTGCAGCAAATGAACTGTGTGCAGGAAGCTCGCAGCAAGTTCATATGTGCGTTGTGGCCTTTTCATCTTTACGCGCGCGGTTAACGAATCTAGTGGGTACTGGGCTGCGGCGGATTCCTGGGTACGATCAGAAGCTACTGATGGCAGCGCACCTAGTGGCTGATACCACGAGATCGGAACAACTGCTGCAATATCTTTGATATTTTCAATGGGACGGCCTATATGAGTTTAGGCGGCAGGGCATAAAGGCAATCAATCACCGTGCCGATGACGTTGCCGCGACGCCACTTGTTGGCGTTGCTGCTAGAGAACCTGCGTGGCAAAGCGTACCTCTACCCAATAGAAACTCAATGCCGTAGCCCCGAACTCATCGGGGCGAGCAATGCGGGTGGCAATGCCTTGTAGGGGACCTTTGAATGTCAGAGCTGCACTAGTAATATATATGCTCTACCATGCGCTCTTGAGGATATTACCAACAACGTAAGCAGAATAACCTCAGGTGACACCTAGTGTCAACCAAAACCTTCTAGGCCAACAGTGTTTTAGCGTATGGTGCTGCAGCTTCATGGGGCTAGAACAGTTTCGAAATGCTGCCGCTCTATAGTGAAGCTGTGATGTTTTCACATATAACAGTAGAATACCAGCAGAGGAAATGCCTGAGTGCTTTGCTAAACATAAAAGATGGCTTGATAAGCAAGTCTGCAGCACCTGCTATCGTATCGTGTGCCTGCGGTGTCCCCAGTGCACGCCATAGTCGCTTAATGAGAATAAACTATCATGGAAGGGCCGTTAAGACTGCCTTACCCGCGAAGCTGCGCCGGTAACCTACGGAGTTCCATGTAGCACCCGTAGCAGCGCGGTCAATTGTAGAGAAGCCCCCTGTAATTACGCTCGTAATGGCAAATAAGCGGGGACTATGCGGTGTATCGAATGGTAGTGTATCACCATACCATCACCCTCACGGGGTACATTGGTATAGAAGTCAATTTTCACGAGCGTTATCGGCTCTCAGACGACTAAGCTGCAATTTATCTGCTGCGCCTCCCACTCTGAACTTTTGAGCGATGCTTGCAACAATAATGGTGTTAATTTGCCACTAGTGTAATACCTCATGGTAAGCAGCAGCCAATACAGCAACACTGAAGATGTGGCTAGAGCAGAGACTGAGCGTGCTCATTGTAATTTTTCGAAAGACATGCAATCCATCATTCTGTAACACGCTGGGGTCCAGGTAATCCTGAGGGATTGACTTTGTATATTAAGTGAAGTACTAGACATCCACGGGAGCAGAGCCTTTGTTTCTGGGGGCAGCATTGAAGGCACGCTTAGGCGTTGATTTGTGACAAAGGTGCCGAAGAGAGAAAGCTACTTGTCTACACCAACAGACACACACACGATATCCGTCTACCTTCGCTGGAAAGCGCCTTAACCGCTGCCACAATATGGCCCCAATCCCTTGGGTTGAGGTGGGTAGACGGCGGAGCGTAGGGCGCCAATACGTGATGCTAGTGCGAAGGCCGTAATCTTTGAGTTCCTAGCCGAGTTTTTTTGGTGCTGCGTATGCGGCTGCCGTCTTCCTCGCGTGCATATATCCATACCCCGGAATCTGCTTCGCAGTTGCTTAGGGTAATTAAATGAGGAATGATGCTACCAGGAAAACTATGTGCCAAGCGATTCCGCCAAGGCTGATGCGAAGCGCTGGCTACAGCAGGGCTATCTTAACTTTCCCCCTGCAGTAATGACAAGCACCCCCTACTCGATCGAGTTGGCAAAGAATCATGCAATGGACAAGTCTCAACCTAGTCAGCAGTACTACCTATGGCGCTACAAGGGGATATGCAAAACGGGCAGCCTTCCGTCACTGTGGAACGGCTCAGACATACAAACCATATGCTAAACCATGATGTGGAGGCAAGCAAACAAAGCTTGCAAGAGTAGGTCCTATATCAGGTAAGCTCTCCAGCTGCATCTGTAACGGTTCCCAACAGAGGCTATAGACCTTACCCAATATTATGGCTAGACGTACCAATGCCTAATTTATACACTAGGTTGCACACGGTACAGACTGTCACACATGCATGGTCGTCGCCTTACCGAGTGACTTGTATGCCATCTTACCAATTTCATGCCACGGTGACGGCAACACGGTTCCATTGCCACTACAATCCTCAAGTACCTTCCGTAATTCACGGAAGCCTTCGATAACTATTTTTCCCTCAGTCGGATCCTGTTGATCCCGAAAAGCAACAAGGCAAGCAAGCTGGGGGGCTACCGATGCTGCCAGCCCAACTAGTTTCCACTTGCTGCACAGCTGTGTAGCCACGCACGAGTTGGGCAATTCCGGCTGCTAGACATTGACGCCACCTGATCCTACAGCTTTACATGCAAGAGATTCTGTTCCAATCGCCATGGGTATAGACAGCGTACACCATGCGGGCACATACGCAAATTTATGTGTATGCCCTAACAAAATCGTACAATCTGGGCGGCCAAGTTCGGCAGCTTCACTAATGGACAATGACACGCACCTGGGCGTCGCAGATATCCGCAATCACAAAACGTAGAATAGCAGTTTAGCTCTTACAAGCTCATGAAAGCCCGTGCAAACATCCATCAGTGTTGCATAAGGATATGACGCGAGATACATGTGTACACCGAGGCTCACAAAACTATACCGATACCGTGCACACAGGCCGCAGGAGCCCAGAGTAAGTGCGTACAAATCCTACCACTACAGCTCCAAGATTCCAAGGGGCCATGAAAGAAGGAGGGGCGCCAGCAAACACTCTAGATACCACGTACCACCAATATCAACTGGAGTACATCCCTCAAGTTGCATCATTTTAAACCGGCGGCAACAAGCGACTCAGCCCTTCGGGGTCCCATATAAGAGGTTCCAAAAAAATTATAAGGGAGTTAGTGGGATTTGGCTGCGAATAGAACCCTGGAGCAACTTCCGGGACATCACCGTGCACCACTTACAAGCCCTTATGCAATCAACACAGCACAATCGCAAGAAATTAACGTCTCATGCACCTACAACGCAGGAGTCTCGTGCAGATTTAGACGAGCTAGCAATTGCGAAAAATAGGCAAAAACTATAAGCCGCAAATCCTGAGGCATGAAGCACAGTAGATACTGGCAGGAGCTCATAAGAACCTAATCTTATATTTTTCGACATTCAATATCGCAAAGTCGAGCTAAATTAATACGGAAAAGAACTTTCCCAGAATGTCCTGTGAACTATACAGTTAATAGTCAACGAACATAGCTTACACTTGGCACTTACCTAGCAAGCACCACTACTTGGAACGTCGAATTTCTGCTACTCGACGCTGCTTAGGAGGCCACATGCCGTATCGTACCAAATTTTTTCGGTCAGTTCCATCCTATGGTACTACATAAGCATAGAATAATACATTTTCAGTTAACTACACCATAGGGAGATATCTACAAAGTGGCAAGACTCAGTACAGACCTGGGGTCACAACAGCTGAACTTCATAGTTTAACGCACCGGTACATGGAATACGGACAATTCATGCTGGAGCATGAATCCTCGAAGATGCATTTTCTGCCTCAAACAACCCCTCCTTTAACCTTCCTATCCGCCCTTCAAAAGCATTACTCATGTATTTACTGGAAGCGCTTACGCCTTGCATTCCAACAGAAGACTTTGACAACTGGTTACGTCTACATTAAGTTGGGCTTAGTAATAACAAAGCCACTAATCATGCATACAACGCGGGTGTCCACAACACAATAACGATTGAACTGCAAACTTCAAACAAAACGGAAGACATTGTTCGTCTACATATCTCAATAACACCCACCATCCCTTCACAAGCCCACATGCAGCGGGTATAGAAATAATACGCACAGAGAAATTCACAATCAAGAGCAGCATCCTTTACACGCCTGTTCAGCATCGGAATTTCTTTAGAACGCTGCGGCAAACTGGGGATGTACGCAGCTGGAAAATGCTACGACAGACACGCAACGTACAAGCACATTCACACGCACGTACCTATACAGATATTTCGAGATGAAAAAGGGTTTTTCAACAGTTTCTCAGCTACCCTAAAAGTACTTGTCTCTTGCAAGAGCCTTCCTTCAAAAAGACGACATGAGTGTGGGTTCCCTTTTCATCTCTCCAATAATATGAGCAGTCCGAAAACTGCTACTTTTTCTCCGGCCCAGAAAATAATAGTCATATATATACATACAAGAGATTAGCTGGAAATACAACTTATACTCTTCCTCTTTCGTAAAAAAAGGATAAAAGTGACATTGATGGCCAACAGGAAATATACAAAGATTCTTACTATAGCGCCATAACCAAATACTCGTCACAGGTGCTGCCATTTTTTCCAAAGAGGTCAAACATGGGGCATCCAAAATCGTCCGTTATTCAACTAGTTACAGTGCTTTGTTGGCATTTCCAGCGGCTTTATCTGCAAAACAAAATAAGCAAACAAGATTTCCATAGGGCTCATACACAATATCTTATCAAGCACTTCTAGGAAAAGGATGTTGCATCATAAATAACATGGAGGAATGATATTTCAAAGCATCTTGCGAAATATCCATTACATATAACCCTTTTTTTAGCAGGCAATAATCGAAAATCACTGTCCGAATTGCACCCCTGAAGTCTCAAGCAGATAAGAAAAAAATTCATGCTACAAATTTATTCACATGAACTTCCCGAATAAGCCTAAAGTGGTAAATACAAACAAAAAATCCACAAAAATGCATTACGACATGCAAAAATGATCATTTGTAGCTTCAAAACAGAACCCAGCTATTCCCTAAAGGATGCTTTAAACAAAGCAAATTGTTGTATGGATTCCAGGGGCTAGGCATAACCCTAAAATAGTTAATTCCCATTATGTTTGCAAACTATTTTTACGCGTCTTAAAATTACATTATGCTTTATAACTGGCAAGAAACTCAATGCTATAACAAGGAAAAATACCTCCATCTGTATCAGTTTCTTGCATGTCCGTGGTCCACAACGTAAGGTTATCTCTTAACAACTGCATTATTAAAGTTGAATCTTTGTAGGAATCTTCGCTGACATTATCAAACTCCGATATCGCATCATCAAATGCACGCTTGGCCATATCGCAAGCCTCTGTGGGCTTATTCAGTATCTCAAAGTAGAACACTACAGACAGTAAGGTAAAAAGAAAGAATATAAGCTGCAAGAACAAACGACGGTAGATAGAGCGAGTCAGCTCAAACTCAAACAAAGCTGTCAGGTAACCCCAAGAAGCCTTACGATAGAGATGCGCAGGAGGGGATCAGCAGAACTATGCACTCATCACAGAAAAGGAAACTTCAAAAGTGAATTCGGATAGCAATAAAACAGCGGAAGCAATACGCTACAAAAAAAAACTTCATTCTGGCAAGTTTGCACAAGTTTCTGAATTTAGTATCCTATGCAGGATTATATATTAAACGTACGATTCTGTCATTAAAGCTCAAAATAACGGCCAAAATCTACCCAAGGGGATGACGTGTTACATGTACGAAAATGCACCAAAAAAAATCATTCAATGAAAGCCTTCAGATAAAAGAAAGATGTTGAAACGTACTACTGCAAAACTATAATGCTCGAGATACCACAATACCGTAGGTTCTAAAAAATGTATGACATGCATATACCATCTCAATCAACACTCTGAGATGAAGAGGACCACAGAAAAACCCAAAAGAATGAAGGAATCTCTACATCGCTAGCATATCACTCTGACAAATCATGCCGATGAGTTGTATTCATTAATGATTGTTAGTGGAAGAATAGCTTATGAGTTGCACTGTGTGAACGGATCTGGTCACCTGCCAGGACCAAGTTTTCTCAACTGATATACCCCAGGCGCAGAGTTAATAACGACAAAATAACCTCTTTTCACACCTCAAAAAAAAACACCCAAACGTTTCTTCACACAACACACCAAATATAAAAAATAAATAGCCTGGAAAAGCGCAGAAAAAACAGTTCTGGTACACCCGCCACACTTCAAACGCACATTTAGACTGATAAAACTATACACCACAAACTAACGAAAAATTTCAAGTATTCAAAGGCAAATTCTACCCTCCGCCGTAAAAATTACCTGTAGTTGAAAATGAATTAGCATGCACAGTTTTGCTGAAAATCACACCACACTAACCAGAATAGTTTAGAGCAAGTCCTAAGCGGATCGGATGCGTCGAAGCCAAGTCTCTCTCAGCAGTCTCAGTAGCCTGCTGATATGATTCCTGGGCAGAAGTAGCCGCCTGCTTCTTCCCTTCCTCTCCCGAGTACTCACTAATATACCTGTAGTAATCTCCCATCATTTTGTAGTAAAACACGATGCCTTCACTTTCCTGTACAATAAAAAGGGTTAGAGCATATACGCAGATACATATATCTATGTATATTAGCAAGACAGGTGGTGATAGTGCAGTACCAGCGAAAGTCAAGCTGCAACACATTGAAAACGGTACTACACTGTTTTTCACCGATAGAATCGATAGGATATATGCATTCACTGTATAAAATTAAGAGTTCTTTTCTTAAAAATATGGCATTAAAAGGACAAATTTCAGCAAGGGTGTGCACATACAAGCTGATCTTCAGGGAAAAACATAGGTTAGTAAAACATGAAGCATGTCATGCACACCTATGCTGACGCCAAGGCTACAACGAGAGGCAAATTTTAACGCTTACAAAAACAGCCACTAAATCGAGCGACCCTATACCTTTGTGTTTGGAATCAACTTCTTTGTTAGTAACTGCAAGATGTCACCACAGATCTTGTTCAGCTCCTCCTCAACACGCTGACGATACGTTGCGGCCAGCGACTTGTAAACTGTATTACCTTTAACATCTTCCTTTTGCTCTATGTTTGAGATTATACGCCATGATGCACGACGAGCACCAACGGCATTCTTGTAAGCTACTGACTGCAAATACAAGAAGTATGAATAGTAAAATTCAACACAGAAAGCAAGGTTTAAGTGCTAGAAGACAAAGCTAAAAGTGAAAAATAAAGACAAATTTTCTTCTTAAAGCTGAAGAGAATACACGCAGGAAGTTGCTACGTCAAAAGCAAGTCGCTTAGTAATATGGGCATTACTTATATACAACACACAGCACTAGTCTTATAGTGGAACTAATGTACTCGAGTAAGCAAAATTTTTGCTGGTATACGGAAACTATAATGTGCAAGAAAATCATAGAATTAGTTTTGCTATAAACTGTGGTTTAACGGGATAATGTTCACTTGTACCATTAATATACCAGAACTTTGCTTCATAGATCTCACTAATATCGAAGCCTATGAAGCAATTAGAAGGTGGTTGAAGTTCACGAAGCAATTAGAAGATGGTCGAAGCTTATCAAGTAGACACACACGATTTATCACTGGTCTATTCAAAGTTAAATAAAATCGAAACCTAAATTTATTAAAAACCTTATTCAGGGTCTAATTTATCCTACAGCAGATGCACCTATTAGCTTGTGCCTAGAGCCTAATGCATCTTCCATGGTTGTACAAACACGCCCTAATTTGCAGGCACACTGCCACATCCAAATCTGCTTTGCCAAAAAAAGGGACACAAAAATAACTCAGTCTTGTGAGTTTACAACTACCCCTACACTAGCATGAGATTGCTTTTTTCTTTGTCAAAATTATGTGAAAAACCCAACTAAATAACAATAAAACACAGGGCTAAACTGTAGGCTGACCAATATCGATTTTGCACACACCTTAATGTTGAGGGCCGCACCAACAAGCATACTATACATCATAAACATGCACAGCAATTTTGAAGTGTCATCTCAGCACACCAAGCAGTAGCAAGGCGATAGCTGCAGCTTAGAAAATGCATCATCAAAAGCAACAACTTCTTATGCTGATAGTGAGACGATGAAGAACGAGATAGACCACAGTAGTTCAAAGATGGTAGCCACCTGGAGAACAAAGCTACGTAAGGAAAGTGTATAATCAGCGCAGAGAACTTTTCTTCAGGATAAAGTTATGTTTCTAGAAATCTGGTGAAAATCTTTGAAAAAAGTGGAAATAAAAGATTATTTTGAAAGTAAAGCATTACAAAGTGCTAAAACAAACCAGCAAGTTTCTCTCTTCCACGTTAAGCACCTCGTTCTCTTCGCAGATGCATTGGTTTACCAGGGAATTCATAGCATCTGCCATTTCTGTGGAGAAAAAAGAAAAAAAATTTACGTCAGGGCAAAAACTCTATAAAGGGCTTTATGATTGATTTAGTCACGACCATGATAACACTTATTGCACCGCAGAATATACATGTTTCAGTATAATATGATCTTATACTATCCACTAAAAATTATCACCAAAAACTTCAGCATACTGGCAAAACAAGTTGTGTAAGATATTGCCGAATAGGTCGAGAGGAAGCAGTGAGAAATTTCCAGCTTACTCTAAAGCTATGACAATCAGATTATCTCATGAGACACTAATTACCTGCTAAACTTTTTTGCAGAAAATGATCACGAGACGTATAAAATTGGAACCAAATCAATATGCATGAAGCCACACACACGGAGCTATCATAACTCGCTTTTTATGGAAAATCCAAAGAACTTACCAATGTGAAAGTCGGTTGTGTTTTGGTATGTGATCTACGTGTCTGTTGTGCGTAAGTTCAGCTGTGTGCGTGTGTTCATTCCCATACATAGTAACTCAATTTTTCATTTCATTTGATTATACTTATTTTTTTTATATCATCGATAAAATCACAAAAATAAAGACTATGCTGCACGCTTTAGCCTTGGAAAAGGTAGCATACACACACGCGAGTGCTTCGCTAACGCGGATAGTAATTTACCATCGTAACGCTCCGCCTGTTCGGCTAGCTTTGCCTTATATACAAAGCTGGTGCGCATCGGTTGCTTATCTGTAGCTGCTGCCATCCTTGCTAAAGGGGTTTACACTTCTTAAGCTGTAAAATAATGCACAGAAACAAAATAAATCATACATTTCTCAAGCGAAAAATTATCACTAACACTACTAGGATGCAAACTTTAATACTGCATTTAAAACAAACCTCAACACACACCACAAAATTGAAGCTTTAGCAGGAAAAAATAATAAGGACTCCTACATGTAATTTTCAGAAGGAAAAATCACGACTCCATGCTACCTTGAAAAAAATTCATGGTGCCAACCATGTACATGTTACAACGTATTTTACAGACTGTAAAAAATGAAAAAAACCCAACAGAAAAAAATCCTAGTCAGAAAAAGTTCAACAAAAATGCCACATTCTTACAATCACTAAAAAGCTCCTACTACCCCACTTCATTGGTAGGAAATGTATCAAATATAGGGAAAATACTGCCGTAACAAGTAATGTATGCCATAAGATATCTTCAGCCGGAAAAGGCTCGCGAAAAGGCATCGTTAAGATAAGCTTTAAGGCACAACTAATAAATCCAAACATAACTTCACTATGGCTAACATGACGGAAGATAACAGCTGAAATCAAAGTTCACAAATTAGACACTCAGAAAAACTTAACATTCATAAAATAAATATTCCCTAGCATTAATATTGCATAAAACTTTAGACTAAATCTGTTTATTCAAGTAACAATGAAGCAATCTGAAGTGGCTTTCCAAGTGCTAATAGAGAAGCATCACTCAGCTAGTCTTCTGATCAAACTGCTTCCATCAACGAAGGATTCGCAGAAAACAATTAACCACACGGTAAAATTTTACCCTTCCAATACACCCGAAAAAGCCAGTGTTTAAAGCCATAATGCCTACTACCCGCTCCAGCAAAGAGCAGCCAAACAAATAGCTATACTAGGCTAATGGCGACAACACAGAGGAAAAATCTTTCAGAATTCGCAGACAACACAGTGCTATAATCTTTTCTAGTTACAAAGAATACTTGTTTCACCCGGTAGAAGACCCAAAGTGAGCTACCTAGGATACATGTATTAATAAACTCAAACTGTGCATGCAACTTATCGTTAGATATTCATCCTCTAGCTAATGACGCACATTGTTCAATTTCTTAGTCTACACGCAATTCTCTTCAAAGCTGAACAATATTGCAGTTATCAAATGAGGCAAAATGTTTCAGGGATCCTAATTAGCCACAGTGATACCAGATGAAGTTCATACAAATCCAGTAGTAAATGGTTTTCAGACATAGCATATTCTCACCACAATAATATTAAACCGAGAATAGTAAGTTAAATTGTCTCGATGCAGTACGCAGAAGTATCAAGATTGCAAAGCCTAGCAATTTTAAGACAACTTAGTCACACAATCCACTTAAGCTAAACATAGCACTCGTATTGAGAATTCTCGTTCACGGCATAGCAATACAGAATTATCACCTTCCATACAATATTTAGAGCTTTTGCAACCACATTACCCAACATCAAAAAAAATTGTCTTCTGAACGGCAGGATAAAACTACAAAGAGAACAGGATGGCGAATAAGCCTGTAACTACAGCTACTTGGATGGGGGGCACAGCAAGCAGAGGCAGCAGCTAAACTAATAATACACCTTGGTGTGGTTCATTTATCTGTTCATGTCCACTCGTAAAAGCGAGTCAAGTGTAATAAACGCATGAAAGATTCGAATAAACACATATATTGCAAGTTAACTACATGTAAATCAGCAAATAGCAAGACAGGCGCTAAAATACATGTAAAGAAAAAAAAAGACAAAATTGTTGAAGCTCTAGCAAACAAGAAAATGAGCAGTAGGATAATCAAGAAGCGCGCACTTTTACATTGCCCCACGATGATAAACGTGCAACCGAATGTTAGTTTACCGCACAACTGTAACTCATATATGGTACACACATACTCCCTTTCGTTCGCATAAGCTAACATAAAAAACCACATCGGATAAAAACGTGAATGAGTTATATAAAGAATGTTCATTAGCATCTTCTCCCAGAATACACACATGCCCAAAATTCATCCCCAAGTTACAGCAAATTTTTGTCCAACTTCTGTGCGCGCGAAAAATTCAACCGTGAACAACCTAAAAAAATACAAACGCCACCTTAAAATGCACCTGTTCACGGAATACAACAATCACTACGCTTCACACAGTAAATAGTACCTAGCCCCACAGTAAACATAAATATGTTCAACGAATGGCAAAACCAATTTAACCTAACACCCCCTCTCTCGCGCTTGAGAAAAATAAATGAAGTTGCCAACTGTTGGAAGTAGGATAGGGAATAGGATGCACGTACACTTTCGGACGAGTTGCAGAGACAAAAATTTTGCCTTTTGGAAAACAACGTAGAAGAGGGAAGGTGCCACTAATGGGGTGCTTCGTAAATCTTCTGGTGGAGGGAACTGTTGAGATGTTATTTACAACGGGATGTGATCAGCTGTGTTCTCGTGAGGGGGGGGACCTGCAGCAGCAGCAGTACCATAACACGCAATGGCGCTGCGGGCGTGCAGATAAATGTGTGTGTGCTCACCACGCGTACACACTTCGCGATGCGCATCTATTCGCTTGATTTAACCGTGGGGACGTACTGCCGGCGAGAACAGCGACAACAATAGCGAAAGTCCTCCAATCACCAGGCCCAGTGGCGTTTCCACGTGTGACGATGGAGGAGACGCACGAGGGTAGTGATGGGGTCCTTCGACTTTGCAAGTAGCATATTACAACAATCTTGAAAAAGGGTGCGCTGGACTGGTCCAGGAATATTTGCGGGTGTGGGAGCTTCGTGTCGTCAGTACCACTAATGGATACACGCGGGATCAGCCGCAATCAGGCAGTATATTAGCACGTCGATTCTGCTAGGAGAAACATGTCCACCGCATAATGCTGCGCTTGTTTGGTAGATAGGCGGAAACACGCCTGAACTTGCTACAGGTGGAGCGTGTGTTATACCACCGAGGTGGCGACGGCCGGCCCCAAGGTAAGCCTTAAACGCAGGAGCAGCAACCACAACACATCGCGTGACCCCGCATACGTAAAAAGCAGAAATATACCAGAATAAACGTGTGTGTTCAGTACCCTACAATAGAGGTCTACTATAGGTGGGTGGGAGATACATCACCAGGCTGAATACGCGATACTCAGCTACAACTGTAAGTCTGCGCGCTGCCCAGTGACCTTGGCAATTCTGTGCATTATCGAGTGACCCTGGGAGGTCTGCGTGCTACCAAGGGATATTAGTGAGTATGCCCGCTGGCAGGGTAACTTGAGCAACTCTGACAACTGTACTACCTTATTTGTTGGCTCACCTGGAATCAAACAGTTAGCAGTCATAGTAGACTGACAGGTGGCAAGCAAGAAGGATTGAAAACAAGAGTGTGCAGTATACTATATGGCTGGGTTTCGCTCGTTGCTGGATGCCCAATCCTGTCAATGACGATGGATTACACAATTAGGAGAAGTTACTGAGAATCTCTTAAGGTTAATTGGGCGTTAGCCTTCCAATATTCCTTGGTGGTAAGCAATGGGAAGAGGTTACGTGGCGGGTAGCCCAATTTGGGGGAGGGACACTCTAATACAAATCCAAGCAAAATTAATTATCCGTTATCCAAGTATACACGGCGAGAAACTCAATCATTTTATGTGATTCATGTTACCCCAACAGGCATACTCTTGTCATTACACCTTGATGGCTTCGCAAGGTACCGAATGGCACAGAATATGTCTAAGTTGTACCGTCCGCTGATGGTAAAACCCGGGGCATGACGAAAGCTAGGCTCAGCTTGTCTATATAGGATACTTTCTGTGCAGCACACGCCCCTAACTGGTTCTTTCTATATGATACTTTCCGTGCAACATACGCCCATAACTGGTTCTTTCAGGTCAAATAATACTTGGGACATTGTGAGGACAAGGCTCATGAGCATTCTATGCCCGGTAAACTGCAAGATGGACGATAGGTTACATTCCGGGTGAGAAGGTATTCTGCATTCCAAGTGCAACCATAAGTGACGTACTAGGTGCAATGATAGTTTGGACCGGAGGTTCAATAATGCTATAAGTTCTGGGTGCGACGATAACTTACATTGGAGGTACAGCAATAAATTGCATTCTAGATGTGACGATATTATGCCTCCAAGTAACAATGATATCCGCTGTAGTTACGACGAGTTGCACGCTGGATACAGCAGTAATTCATATGCTTCTGGTGGTTATCGGTGTCTTAATGCGAGGTCATGAAATTCATTGTAAAATTATTTTGTGAATATGAAAACAACTAGCATGGTGACTCCGCGGTAACTATTCTGATTTCTCTAGCAAAGTAAAATTAGCTTAGCGACTGCTGCACAACTAGAGGCTTTGTAACGGTAGCGAAGTATCGTAACATTAACTAGTCTTGTTTTTATAGTACGCATAACCGCTTGGAGTTGCCCCCATGTGAAATGAATGGGGAAAATTTCTTGGCCACGCTATGTGTGTAAAACGGGTAGCTTCACTCAAGAGTATAGTCTGGTAGGCAACGCCCTTTGATATATGGCAGTCTTCTTTATGTGTTGCGTTCGGTAGTGCAAATGCAAATTCCCGGATTTTAGTGCCTAGAAATTTAAATGGGAAACCTGAACATTGATGAGTGGAATCTAGGCGCGGATACACCAAAACAGGGATAATGTGAGTAGAGCGCGCCCACGTAAAAATGATTGAACTTCAGATATATTACCAGGAATAATACGCAGTGCTGCGCATCCCTCATGCATACACTGCCTAACATGTACGGTACCTTTCGGTATGTGTATTACCTTCCAGGGTTAATCTTATCCTTACACTGGCTACGGGGCTTCTGCACATATATAATAACGTGCACCGTAAAAGCTAAGTAAACTCTACGACACGAAGAAGCAGAGGAGCTGCTGCCGTGCAAAATTGTGCGAAAATGCCATGAGCAAAAAATCTGCATCCCGCGAAAAAAATTTTCTATGTGAGAATTCCTCAGTCAACACCCCATTACGGTGTGATGTAGTGCTATAGAGGGAAACAAAAAATCGGAACTGCAGAGAAAGAGAAACAAAATGGGGGATATCAATGAGGATGAAAAATAGTGATTTTGCTCAAGGAGTGCATATTTACGTTTATGCGACTTGGTGAGAAGCGGAAATTCCGCTTGCTTCACGCAATAAGTACACTTTCAAGAATGCACACATGTAAATTTTGTATTAGCCGGGGCATAAGATTACAAGCTTGCCAACATCTTGCTTTCAGTTACGTCCTCTTTTGTTGATATATCATAGAAAATCAGAGGGGAAGGTACTGTTAAGCTCTTTGAGGGATAGTACCTGGAAAGGTAAGAGTAACTACCTGCACTGTAGTGATAACTGCAACAAGGTTTTTTTCATGGTTTAACTTATGTCAAGCTAGAATCAAACCTTTCTAATGCAAACAGTATTTTTTTATATGCACGGTACTACTAGCAAATTCTGGGATGAACTTCAAGAAAATGTACTTTTCGCATTGTAAGCACAGCTAAGAGGTTTTCTGCCTTACTCTTATCCCTTTGAAGTGCAAATCTTCCTTGTTAAGCACTAAAGCACATAAAATAAAGATAACTCTCAAAAGAAAAGAAGCACAGCTTTTCATTGAGTTTTCCCACCAACGTGGCTGTGCTGCACCTCCGGGAGGAAAGCTGGCTTGCAAATGAGGCTGTATACGCTTGCATATTTTTTTAAAGGGAGCAAAAGCGGGGTACAAGGATCGCTAGGTGTTGTTAATGTAAGTTGATAAAGCTGTACACTCTCATGGATTTTCTCGGTTTTTCAAGAATGTTCCAGAAAAGCAAATTAGACTAAAATTCTGCATACATTTCTATATTGATAAGGAAGCAAAAAAAAAGGGCACATAGTTTGTGGTGGGCTACGTTAAGCCCAAGGGTTCTTAAATTCAAGTTCAATAGATTTAGGGTAAATAGCTAATGAGAGACTGGTCGAGACCTTTCTTTTGCTTGCTTTGTGAATCCTGCTATAACTTGCTGATACTGCCTGCATGACAGATTCTCTGTCGAGCTGGAGACATATATTTGTTTTTCAAACAAGATAAGTTTCAAAATCTCAGTAGATGATGTAGTTAGGCCCTTTCCATGCTTAGAAATTGCAAAAAAAGTTACAAGGATTGAATTTTTGGCTTATGTAAAAGCATATTTCTAAACTGCAAAATATAACGAAAAAACCGCTTGATTGATAACATTTTTATAACCGAAGGAAAAACTGTCATATGCTGCTGAAATTTGCAGTCTCCATCTTTGGTAGTTTATTCAGAGTGAGTGAGGAGTATCAGCGTATAATAATATGCAATTTATCATCAAAACTCCAAATTACCAAAGCTGGCATGGACTACCAAAGATAAATTTAGGTACATGCTGAACACAGTTGGCTATTTTATATATTGCATGGCGCCAATCTTTTCGCAGCTCAAATATATAAATTGGCTTGCCTCAACCTAAACGAGGAATAATCGGACATCTGCCTTACGCAGTTCGTTTCATTAGATTACCCGAGGGATATAGAACTAAGCCCTCAAGCCTTCCTAAATATTCAAGACACATAGATGCCATATATCACATGCCCATGTCATTCTCACCCTTTGTGGCCTGAGGTGGTAACATTACTTATTTATGCCTCCGTATATGTAACATATAGGAATTATTGGTAAGAAAAGTATATAGTAATTGAATGTTTGAAACCCTCACATACTAAAAATGAAAACTAGCTACAGCAGCTGTGTGAAAATAAGCACCAACAAGCAATAACATATCTAAACCTAGTGAAATAAGTACAAAAATAAACCCAATCAAGAAATAAGCTCTATCTTATCAATAGATATACTAACAATTGAAATAGGAACAGGACTTATACCCCTGATTTCTTAAGCAGACTAGGAATGCGAGTCTGCGGGAAAGACATTAGACTTGGTTAATATATCATAGCTCATCTTCAGCACAAGTATACGCTGCTCCCTCTCGCACTTATATGCAGAGCCATATGCTAACCTCATTTAGTAATTTGTATATGAAAAAAATACGTTACGTATTCAATGCTGCCTCACATAAAATCAGAATCTACAGAAAATTCATAACAAATCATCAATTCAGTACTCCTTCCAGCAATAGGTAATTTTACCCTCTTTGTGGGCGCGCAACTGTAGTAGTGGCGCACCTCTCCTTGGTTAGTGCTAAACCCGTGGTAGAAGCACGCATATCATCGCTTCATGGGCATATGTATGCGTGTAAAGATACATAAATTTACGCACTCACGCATGTATAAGCAATCATATGGACACTCATACCAACACCCCAAACACACATCGATGCAAACAACCATAGACATGTCCACACACTCCTGTATACACATCCATACACACACGTATCGACACACACCCACACACATCAATACACCCCCATATACAGACGCACCTATCTACACGTATTGACACATCGACGCACGCACCTACACACATCGACACAAATATCCACACACACATCCACATACATGTCAGCGCACACACGCCCACACCAACAAACTAACACACAAGTCGCCAGCATTGAAAAATACAGAGAAGCGGCGACGGCGCGCAGCTTAGCAGCTTCCTTCGCTAGCCCAAACTTTTGTCCATCCCTGTAAACCACCAGGCACGCGACCCTAGAGGCAAGCACACATACACACTATTCCCCATGATTACATGGTTTATATAGTGTGAAAGTACGCGCGCACAACACATTCCAAAACTCACCAGCCTCGTCCAGCTTCTACGAATGGAACTTTATGTTCGTGCATACACACATGCACATGCGCATACACACACACGGACACACACACACACGCACATGCACATCCACGTACACACACACACGCGCACGCATACACATACACCTGCACAAACACTTCCACATACCTACTCTTTTTATATATTTATGCAGTACACACGCCGAAGCTCACCAAGTTCTTCGGGCTTCAGCAAGCAATTTCCTCGGCTAGTTTCAGTAGGGCCTTTAAAGAGAAGAATTGGTAGCGCGAATTTAACATAGAGGTAAGCCTCCTCTGCGGAAACTAAATATAATCCGTTGTCCTTTTGCTGGCATAAAGTTATCAACCGGGTACAATAGGCTAGAGGACAGGTTTTTTTTATCGCATGGGCCGACATTGACTTGGGCGGCTTGCCCACCACTTAGAATGTCTCCCAAAGTATCTATTACTTTTAAAAAAACACAAATAGTGTGCCTTGCGACACAAGTGTCATTACCTACGATTATAGCCCCAATAAGAGGACACTTTGAAGCTGAAATGACTGCCATTTGAAGCTGAAAAGATAATCACTTCCTTCGTTGCACTATCTCTGTACAAGGTGGAATTGCTGATTGCTGGCAGTTGAATTAAAACATTGACTACCGGCTGTTACAATAGGTGGACGAGTGCTGGACTGCCTGTGATGCTTGAAGTACTTTAAGTCAACCCTATGATGTGAGACATATGCAGCTCACACACTAACTTTGGAAGACGACTAGTCTTTTCAGCAATAGCTTAACTTTGATCTTCTTTGTATGAAGTAATTGCTTGTAACCTGTCTGGAGTAGGAGACTGCTTATGCTTGGTTTACATCTTGTGTTTATAATCAAGTTTCCCTTGGTGATACATGCGCTTTGTCTTTAAAAAGGGAAATTTTGGGGTTTGCGTGATAAGTTGTGGAGCCGGTAGGTAAGATGTTGTGTTGCGCGGTTAGGAGGCTATTTTTTTAATGTTATGTTTGTGTTAGTGTGTTTGTGGGTGTGTGTATCGATGTGTGTGCTGGTGCGTCTGTTAGTGTGTTGATGAATGTATTGGTGTATGTATTCGTGTGTTTATAAGTGTATTAGTGTGTTGATGTGCTTTTTTTTTTGACGCTGGGGCTTTCTGCGCCATAATTTTCATTCGGCTATACTTCCTGGGCGTAATCGTCCGTTTCAAAGAGGTGGAAAAAATGGAATACTTGCTTTAATTGGAGAATTTCACGGCGAAACTGTTGCAGCTGAATAGCCGAATGTGTGCGAGTTTATCAAGCGATACCAACGAGCGTTGAGCTTGTGCGAGTTTGCGCAATGCTCTGAATAACTATCGGGATCTTCTTCTGATTATATTATACTTTCGCGAGCATTTGTAGGTGCATATCTGACTTTATTTTCATGTAAGAATCTACTCCCTCTTCCTCGATAATTTGCTGCTTGAGGATGTGGTTCTTCTGAGTGTTATATGTTAGTAATGTTACCAAATTTATGTCTGATGATTTCACTAGAGCACAGTGACGGGTTTTTTACACTAGTAGTAGTGCTGCTGAATAGATGGTTGCATGGTGGATTCCTGCGATTCTCTTTCGAAAGAGAGGCATATTGAAGGTGTTTGCTAATGGTGTTACTGAATTCATGCCTATATAACGGATTCCTGAACTCCTCTTTCGAAAGAGGGATATATATGAGTTCTATTTCTGTTTCCGAGTAGCTTCAACTTTAGGATTTCTGCTATCAAAAATACAAGAAGAGCACATCCCTATATATAACTTTTAGGCTTCTTTTTAGTGTTTCTAGAGAGGAAGCACGCATTACTGATTTCAAGCAATTTTTTGTACTGTAAAATGCGCAGATTCATAAGATTGTTTTCTCCTTTTTTTCATGATTTTAGTGTGTGTGTTAATCCTTCAAAGTTAGGAATATTTAAGCAGTAGCATACTTCTCATTCCTGTTTCTTATATAATTCTTGGTGTTTTCAGGTTGTCTTAATCGCCGTGCAAGGCTCCTGCTGCTATCATCTTAAGGGAGTAAAACTACCATATCTACGCATCTGTTTCTGGGTCTTGTGGGGATTGTTTTCTGTTTTTAAAAGATTGGATTTTGAGTATTTGCTGGCTCTTTTTAGTGTGCTTTGGTGTATGCATTTTCACTTGTGGCTATAGGGGTTTCCTAGTGTCTTATGAATATGGTTTGTTTCGCTTGTGTTTGTGTCGAGGCACTTTCGTGGGTGTTGATGCACTTGTGTGTGGGTGAGCATGCTCTTTTGTTAGTCGACACGCTCTTGTGTGGGTAGGCATGCTGTTGCGTATGTTGACACGCTCTTGCGTATGTTGGCACTTTCTTGTGTGTGTTGATATGCTCTTTTGTCAGCTACTACCCTGTTTTCCTAACTATAGTCCCTCTTTTATGTCTGCGTATGTCTCTGTGTGCCGGTTTTTTTGAATGCCTCTTCATAAACTTCTTCATACTTTTTTGTGTGTTGCTTCCATGTATCCCCATATATCAGGGCGTAATTTTTTAGGATTTACACTTTTAAGAGTATTTCCTTGTTTTAAGCTACTTTTAGAGCCTAGCCTTCTTGAGCGGTGTGCGAATTTTTTTTTCTGATGAATAAAATCTACCGGCAATTTTTAGGCTTTTAGTGCATATAGTAACGGGAAGGAAGATGTAGAGCAAAGATATCAAGATGAATTTGTTAGTGAAATTTGACTGTGCTGCTTTCTTGGTCTCGAATCCGTATAATTGTGTGTGTATTTTTCCTCTAATTTTTTTTATTCTTCATCTTGAAGATGTATGGGGAGTGATTTTGTATCGTCTCTCCGACTAGGTTTTGTGGTTCTATTTGAGAAAGTAGTTGGGGCTTTATAGTTTTGTGGCACACACAAAAATTTGGAATATATACGTGTATGCATACATGTATCTGTATATATTGTTACGTATATTAATGTACCAGATGCTGCTATCGCATTTCGCCGATGTAGATAGTAGAGAAATGTGCATGAAAAATTAGGTGTGTGTGTGTGTGTGTGTTTAGGAGGAAGATTGTGAATTTTTTTGGTAAGTGCTTTTGCTAGCCTTTGAGAGAGTTAGTAGTAGTATGTATGTATAAATGTAAATATCAGCGTAGTACTCATGAAATCTTGATTGTAACAGTAGTTACCACCTTTTTACTATTATGGTGTGTAAATTAGGCATATTTGTGTGTGCCTCTACTCCGGTAGGTGAATATATATGCTTGCATGTAGGTGTATTTGATACTGCCTTTTTTGGTGTGTGGTGCTCGTGTTATATCGTGTGAATTTTTTTTCTCAGTGTGTCTGTGTGTGGATGTGCGTGTGTACGTATGTATGCGATTCTGTGTATATTGGCCTGTGGGTGTGGATGTGCTTGATTTTGTGTGTGTTTGCGTGTGTGTGCTTTGCTTGGTGACTAATGGACGTAGTTTGCAGTATACGTAGCTGCGTATGCTTAGTTAAAGTTTACGGCTATTTTCCTCCCATTAAGTTGCCTTTATATTGATTTTGAAGTAGTTTTAAATCTCAGAAGAAGTTAGCTTTCATAAGTTTATCTTAAGGAGCTTTTCTTGAGTTTAGGCAGATGAAAGACGGTGTATCTACAGGGCATTTTTTCTTGCGTGAGGAAGGTGCAATTGTGTGCCAAAGCTTCCTGAAAAGCCTATTTTCCAGTAGAAAAAGTGTTGTGACTACATCTGTAAGTCAGCTGTGTTTGTGTGTGTGCGCGTTTGAGAGATAGTAGGGTCGATAGAGGGCTAGATAGAGAGATGGATAGAGAGATATAGATCATATATAGGTATATAGCTATAGCTGTATAGATATGGCTGTATAGATCATATATAGGTATAGCTAGTCCCCTTCTATATAGATCTATAGCTATATATAGATATAGAAGTATCTTATGATCTGCTTTCTCTGCTTGATATCTGGCTGGCACACACGTTTACCACTCCTTCCCAATGGCAATGCTTCATCAATGAATTGGCTGCATGCGTTTCTTTTTTGTGCTTTTTTTTATGGCAGTGCGAAAGTACTGTGAGTATCTTTGAGTGAGGTATAGATTTTCCACCTTTTTGTTGCTATCTTCTTCACTGTGATATGTGTGTAAGATTTTAGTTTGATGTTCTTGTGTGTGCATGGATGTTATGTGTGTGTGCAAAGGTTGGTATAATGTTTGAATATTCTCGGCATACACGTATTGTCAAAATAGTGTCTGGACTCTTAGCAAAAGCTGCTTTATAGCTAAACCATTTGTTCATTAGCGTTTTATATATAATTGAAGAACTCTGAATAGCTCATGCATATTTGATGTTGCTGTTTTTTTTTAATATGAGGAGCTGAACAGTGTGTGTGTGTGTGTGTGTGTTTAACACACTTAAAATGAGGAAATCTCTGAGAGGCTTAGATATATCTTCTTACGTGGGAGCTCGTCTAGGCCTCATAAATTTTCTTTAAAGCGTAGCGATTGTTTTCTTTCTGCTGGTTTGAGGAACTTTAGTAGTTCTGTTTGTTGTCTTCTGGTTCTCTGGGATTGAGCGGCATTCTCTTATGATATAAAACTGTGTATGTTTAGCTTTTGTGTGCGAAGACTAGTTATAAGTGCCTTCTAGCATGTCCATTTCTCTTCAATCTCCCCGTGTGTGTGTATCTTCCACGCTCCTAAAGGCAACTCTCCCCCCTGCCTCTCCCCATTCTTGCCATAGTTTCGAGCTTTTTCCCCCCATTTCTTGACCATGCCTATCTCTTCCCCCTTATCAGCTCCCCTAATACTACAGCCACCTCCTCACCTAAACCCCCTCTTCTTCCAACCATCTTTCCTACCCATGACTACTCATATTCCCTTTTTCCCCAACACACCGCAAGCTCCAGCCTACCAGCCCTCCTTTCTGCCTAGCAACTTTGATAGCATCAGTAGAGCTCAGGTTCCCCTATACTCTGGAAAAAGCTTGAGCACTTAGTATTATCGTGTGTGCGATGCAACCCTTTGGCAAGGGGTTCAATTCTTCTCTCAGAGAGGATGATTATAGCTTGGAAAGGATAAAAATTAATGTTGATACTGCAGGGGGGTGGGGTGCTTTCCCTCCTCATCATGCTGTAGGGGGGGGGGGAAGTTTCCCTCCTGATCATGGCCTGCGTGGGGGTTGTTTCCCTTCTTGTCACCCCTTTGTTGAAGGGGAAGAATGTGATGATGAGGATGTGAAGCTGCTTTATTCTCCTATAGGTTATGTTGTCTTCAAGATCTCTCTACTTCTGGCCGAAGAAGAGGCTCTGGGTGTGTGTTGGTCACCTGAAGATGATCGTCTTAGACTCGCTTCGGACACTAGCTTAGAGGCTTCAAGCTTTGCACGCCTTCTGTCTCCTTACCAAGCTCCAGGATGCTCAAGACTAGATATTCTTTCCAGGTTGGCAGAGCCACCCACACACTCTGATGAAAGGTGTGGGAAGCAGGAGAAAAGAGCAGGGGGGGATAGTGCTACTACCTTCAAATCCTCTCGGGTGATGTTCAATAGATTAGAAGATGAGGGGCTCCAGGGAAGCTTAGATTTCCATTTGACACAGCGTGGTTTCCGGCCCACACACCTCCCGTCTTCAGAGCAGCGATTTGATGCCGATGGTATTCCTCGAAGCTACAGTGGTTTCTTCTCTCCTATGGTTGATAATGAGCGATTTCTAGAAAATCAGAGCTGTGGGAAAACTTCTGGTCCCTGCGTTGAAGATGAGGAGAATTGTATCCTCCCTGCCCAAAAGGGTGGTAGGGAAGCATCAAGTTATCGCTTTGAAGACGGCATTCTTCAGGCGTATAATCGAAGTAGCAGGTTATCCCATACTGGCAATGACTATAGCTTCAATCTGAGAGATACTAGGGCAGCTTTCTCATCTGATAAAGAAGAGAAACTCTCCCGGTATAGAAGCGAAGACTTGTCTTACATTCACCCAGGAGCTCTTGGTATAACTAGTACTGTAGAAACTCCCAAAGAGGAGGGTTTTTTGGGAAGATCATCGATCGCCAAGCTGGAAAACATTCATTGGAATCTCGGAGCGAGCATGTCTAGCCGAGAGATGCTTGAGGAGTCTTCTACCCTCTCGCCTAATCGCTGCGGAAGTTATGGGGAAGCTCATTCTTCCAGCGTTAAGCTATCTCAGCGACTTCCACCCCACATCAGTATGAAACAAAACTTGTTGCCTCTCTCTTACCCTGGCCTGAGTAGTGGCTTAAACTACCCCTCTTCTCGCCGTCTTGCATCATCTTCAAAGGAATTTGAAAGCTTGGGAGATGTTGAGATTGATTTTGTAGAGAAGGATAGTAGGGCTTGCAGGGGTTATGGTTTGCCCTACAATATTTCGGCTCCCTCCCTGCTACTCTTAGAGAATGAAAGATTTTCATCGCATTATACTATGAAAAGGGAGGAAAAGATGCATCCTCTTCTCAACGGTTTTGCATGTGGTGGGAAAAGCTGCTCTTTGAGGGGATCTCACGTTGAAGGGCTCGCGAGACAGCAGAAAAGCAGTGCATCTTCTTGTGGCGATATGAGGCTCTATGATCAGGGTAAGCAGCTTGATTATAAGAGAAATCTGCTTTCGTTCCCTCTAGAAGAAGAAGAGGAGGAGAAAGACTCAATCAAGGGTTTCGCTTCAAAGTCTCACACAATCAGCGAAACTGGAGGTATGAAGCATCTCACAGCTTCCTCCGGCGAATCTTTCTCCTCTCATCCTCCCCCACCCCCTGATAATCAGTGCTTTCTCGCTAGGGAATCTCATATCTTTGAGAGTGCGTGTGCGTGGCCTTCTACTCGACAACAGGTAGCGTGTGTGCGAAGCAATCATGAGCTACCAGTCGCTATCAGACCTTGTGATAATGAAGCATTTTCTTCAGGAAGTTCTCGCTCCTTCCATTGCTTACGACCGCAAATGAGGAGCTCAAAGGGTATGTGTGCGGTTGGTGGCATTCATCCAACCCTCAAGCATAGTGATAGGAGTGTCAGGAAGTTGCCCAGTAGTTTTTGTGATGATTCTGCTAGCGTGTCAGCTGCATTTGCAAGGTTTTCCATAGAATCCTCGAAGATGAGAAGAATAGCATCATCTCAACGAATGAACCCTTCAGCCTCCTCTTCAAGCTGCGGTGGCATAATACATGAGCCTTTAGCCGAACGGGGGAGCCCCCATGTGGCGCTATCTTCAACAGAAAAGAGTCTCAGGAGGGTCAGCTTTCACTCAAAAGGAAGATACTCCAACAGGAGGATGATTTATTCCTCCGCAGGAGTCCACCACAGGGGGGTGGGTTCTTCCTCCGCAGTCAGCAGCTGCACCAAGATGAGCTCCTCAACGAGAGCAGCCCCACATAGAGATACACCGACCTCTACGGAACGTAATGCGATGCTCTCAAACACTGTGTGTGCAGCTCCAGTGGATTGCCTCTCCTTGCTGCCGTTTGATGAAGCTTTGAAGTCCGCCACAGATCCCTGCTCTAGCCATCCTCCACTTCGCTCTTCAGCTCGTCAAACTCATTCATCTCCTCTCCAATCTCGTACCCCCCCGTGTGTGCAAAGAGCTTCTCGCCAACGCCCTTCAACCTCTCTAACCCTTGATCTGACAGAAGCGTGCCGGGCACTTCCTCCTAGTGGCCACAAGAGTCTAAGCAGAAGCACAGAAGTGCAGCCTTCTTCACTATATGGTGTTCGTGCTGAACGAGATAGCCAATTGGTCTTGGAAGCTTCTCTACAACACGCAACATCTGCATTTTCTAGCAGTCACTCATCAGTTGTAGGTACTGTAGTTGACATTGATGAAGGGGAAGGAGGAGGAGCCTCTGGGTCCCCCCCACCACATGCTGAGACTGCCAGGCATGTTAGAGGTATCTTTGGGGGTACCCGAGGCTTTCAAGGTTTATGTGAAAGACTCAATCTCTTCCCATCCATCACCAGCTCCACTGGGTATGATAGAGGAGGGTGCGGGGGTATTGGCAAGAATGCGATACAGAGAGCTGCTGAGAAGGGGATTTCTTCAAGAGGAGAGAGTAAGCGTAGCGAAGCTGCCAAAAAGCTGCGTGGAGTAGGGAAAACCTTCTTAAGGGACTTCATCTCAAACCCTTGCTTCCCTCCTTTCATTGCATCAATTTTTTCTGCGTCTTCATCTGGAGGAGAAAAGACGCACTCTTCAATGAGTAGAGCTTCAGGAAGGTGCAAAGCCTCCGTAACGAATCACAACTGTAAGATTCACCCAATGACTGAGAATCGATCGATAAAAGAGCGATCTTCCTACTGTACCTTAGGGAGGAGCTACCCCTCATTAAAGTATGAGCATCATCACTGTGGTAGTGTGTGTAGTGAGACAGGCTCCGTGGGGATTTCGGTGGCTGCGCAGCCGTCATCCAAGCGAAAGACATACCCACACCAGTCCAACCGGGAGTTTCTTGAGAGAAACCACCCTGAAGAGTCTCATAGGGAAGGTTTTGTGGTGTGTGATTGGAGTAGATGTTGTATTTCTGCAGTAGAAGGGCTGAATCAGAGTATGTATGCGAACCGCCGAGAGCATGGAGGTCGGAGTGGGTGCGGTTCTCACCTAGAAAGAGCAGGGGAGGATCGGGCAGGCTTGTGTGTGCCAGATAATCCTGATGCTCCTTGCTCCTCCACTTTTTCATTGCTTACAAGCTATGAAACGTGTGCTCTTGAAGGTATTGATGAATTTGAGTCGAATGACGTCTTTGATAATCTCCATCTTCAAGCTCTTCAGAAGGGTATGTGCTCTTCTCCAATGCAATGCCTTTGGGTTAACCGTGGTAGTGTGTGCGATGGATGTGGGTTGTTATATCTACCTGCAAGTAGCTCTCGTAGTAGCGATGTCAGCGTGAATGCACTCTCCAGGAAGAAGGAACTCTATTCAAACGTCAAACACACACCTCTCTTTCTAATTGCTCGTAGTATACATAGACTGCTGCTTACAGCAGTTCGAAACCTCTTGAAGACGGCGGGTTTACACCCAGAAACTATCAGAGCTATCGTCTTCAGCACACTAGCCTTGTTTATGCGTATACATTCCCAGTGTCTTCGTCGATTCTTCTTTTTGAAGAGGGTTTCTCTTTCCGGTGAGGTCTCTTCCAATGACGTTCTTCTCCCCGGAGAGATTGAAGCTTCCTGGTTTTCTTCGTGGGAGTCTCATCATCATGGTGTGCGTAAAATGTCTGATGAAGATTTTTGTGCAGATGGAAGTACTGTGTGTTTTCCCCCCTCGGAGATATCTCAAGAAGATAGTGCCACCAGCGTTGTGTGTGCTTCAATGGAAGCTCCTTCGAAGGATACTCTTTCCTCCTTGTTTCATTTGCCTGCATCTTCCACTCATCGCCTTGGACGCTTGCAGAAACTCGATGGGAAGGATTTGATTTCTTCATGTCTCGATCCTACTGGCTCGCTAACACGTGTCATGTCTGACACACACAGCTTTCAGACGTCACTGCCCCCCTCCGAGGGAGCTAGTTCTTCCACCCATCATCTCAACCATGATAGTGCGAGACTCACCACTACCCACCACCTTGACACGTTAAGGCCACACAACACTACTCTGCGAGAGAAGCCTCCATCTTCAGATTCTGGGAGTGGCTTCGCATCGGCTTCTACCATATGTGAGGGGGGCTCTACCGTTGATAGGCTCATCGCGTTGACTACAAGCCTAGAAGCGCGTGAGTGCTCTATTCATAGGCATCAACAAGCAACGAGCAACATGCGCACATACACACACACACCAACGCGCATACACAAACTCTCAACCGCGCAAACGCCCAGATCTTCTTCTGCTCTCATTTCTATTGCTCCTCCTCCTTCTTCTCTCAATCCTCCTTCTCTAACTTCTCCTTCTCTCAATCCTCATCGTAGGGAATTTAGACTACCTAACAAAGATAAGCCCAGAGAGCTGGCAGCTCCATTTTGTGGAGTTGATTCTTCAGTTACTCCTTCAACTACGTGTACGTCAATCATCAGTGGTGGAGAAGGGGATACTCCTTGCTTTTCCTTCGTTGCTATGCCTGGTGTGTCCCGAAGCTCCTTAGCCCCCGCAAGCGAGCGATTCACTGGCTTTCCCAAGGGCGTCGCAGTCAGTAATCCTAGCGTAGGAGACATGGATAGTGTGCCGCCTGTCTCACAGAGCTTATCGCTCTCCTCCTCATCACCACCTCGTGGGGGGGTTGTTAGGGCAGTTGAGGAGAAGCTTGAGGCTGATGTGCCCTCTCAAACATACGGATGTAGCATGGCATCGTCTGTGGCTGGAGATAATCTGGGGATGAGGAAGAATCAGGAAGATGATGGACGTTTTTTGGGGAATCTTCCTAGAGTTTCTATGATGCGTAGGAAACAGGAAGGAAGACTTGATACTGGGCGAGAGTTTGATGATAGAAACCTACCGGTTGATGCTGCTTTGACGGTGAGTTTGGTAGCTTCTGAAGACGATCACTGTGTGCGAAAGGCTGATACAGCTGCAATGCCTTGGAGCTCATCTTGTGTGGTTGGGGCTTCTGAGGAGTTTGAGGCTTTACCCCGGATTGACACTTTCCCCCATCTTCAAACTTCCTCCCATTTTCAGTCCCCTCCCCAGCTTCAAACTTTTGCATTTCCCCTGGGCAAACAGCACATCGTGCACACATCATCCCTCATAAAATCGCTCTCTCCCCTTTTTAGTAATCTCTCCAGTTCTAGGCTTGGAGACACAAGCCCAGAGTGTAGCTCTTGTAGTATGGAGATGCTTCCAACTTCTAGGGCTTCACCAGAAACCTCCAAAAGAGGGGTTTTTAAGGTGAAAAGTGACGAGCAACGGAGCTTTGGCAGCGTCTCTAGGCATGAGAGGGTGTATATGCCATCCGATGGCCTTGTCAACAAGTCAAGGGTTTCATCGGAAGATCTTTCAATGAGTGTGTGTGAGTTTGATGAGGCTTCTACTGCTGAATGGCCTTCTCATCAAAATTCGTACGTTGTTTCTTCTGAAAGTTTATCTTCTTTCAAATCTCCTTCCGAGTCGACTTCATGGACTCTTGCATCGCATCCAGTGGTATCTTCTCATGAGGGCACATGCTCGATTACACCCAAGGAAGTGGAATCTGCCTTGTTTGTTGCATACTCTCACCTCTCTCATGCTAGTTCTTGTAGTACTACTGCCTGTATGCCTTCTTCATGTTCTGGGGCTTCTTCATCTTTTACAGTTTCGTGTTTGACGGAATCGCCATCTCCTTCTATAGCATTGCATAAGTCTATAGCATCGTCTTCTTCATACTTATCGTCTTCATCATCCTGTGCCTCTTCATCATCCTCTTTTTGCTCCTCTTCATCATCTTGTACCTCTTCCCACCCCCTTCCCTCTCCTCCCCCCTCCTCTCCACATCCTCTTGCCTCTGCCGCCTCTCTCTCTGCGTCATCGAGTCTTCACAATATCTCTCCTTTGCCTAACATGTCTAATGCCTTCTCTTCGCCTGCTAACTTATACCCTCCCCCTGTCGGAGCTTCTACCCTACTACTGCCTACCCTCTCTGGGAAGACAGAATCAAAACCCCTCTCAGAATCTTCTCATGTCGTACACCCCCCTTCTCCCCCAGCCACACACTGTAAGATAGCACCACGCTACCTCATTGATCGACCGACTAACAGAGGTGAAGATACGGTTGAATGTCTCCCCCGTAGTATATCGCATAGCAGACGAATCTCTCTCTCTGCTTTTGGGGACTTTGACAGCATACACACTCGTGGGGGTGTAGGCCATGCTGATAGTGCGGTGAAGCCCCAATCTTTGCAGCGTTGCCTTATGGGGAGTGGGGGATCGAGGGGGGGGTGCCTTGAGCATGAAGCTCTCTCAGATTCCCGCCGTTATTTTAGTGCGCTACACTCAAAGTATCGCCCCCCGCCTGTGACCTGCTCCGCGGAGTGCTCACACACATACAGTTATGTGAGCGGAATATCCCACGCTACTGTTGGTATGCATTGCGAGAACAAGGTGTTCCCAATGTCCAGTTCCTTTTCGGGGCACACACGTCTTTCAGATGCGCAACTTCATAATACACAGCTTTCACACGAATATCTCCAAAATACACACCTTCCGCACACGCATCAACCATTCCCACACCTCGCACACACACACCACCCTCCCCCATACTATTCACAATTCCCACCAGCCCAAAGCAGCCTAGAAGCCCCAAACTTCTTGCAGTGTGAAGATCAGTTTTTTCAGGGCCTGAAGCATTTCAAGCAGCTCCTCCTGAATCATCGCTACAGAATCGGTGTATGTACGTCTCCCTCGTGTGTGCCAAAAAGCTCTTCTGCTTCTTCAGGAGAGCAGCAAGAAGGCAGCTCTTTTTGTGGGCTTCCTCCTCCCTGTTTGGAAATGCACTCTCCAGCTCTCGATGCTCAGATTACTCATATAGCTAATGAAACACTACTGCTGATTGAGAAAAAGAGAGAAAACTGCTCGATACTGCGCTATCTTCACCCTTCACTTCAACTTCAAGCCTCTCTTTATCTAGCGATTGCTTGGATGGAGGATAAGCCTGGAGATCTCGGTTGGTTAACAAAGCATAGAATCTTCAAAGCACCACACACACCATCAGAGAGTGATTATCATAGAGAGATGGCTGCGACTAGGGGGTTGCATGTAGGTCTGTCTTCAAGTGGAATCCCTCCTCATCTTCTAAAGATGAAGCTACATCTCAGATCTCCACTGAAGGCTAACTTAATGAGGAATAGCGACATCATGTGGTACTTGGAGCTGCTCTCGTATAAGCTGATGCATCCCTGCTCTTTGATGAGTCAATATGATCAAGAGTCAGAGTGCATGTTAGAAGGGGGGAAAACGGGTTTTTTGGAGAAAGAATATGATGATCATTGGAGTTTTTGGTGGAAAGAGGAGGATGAAGGTGCTCATAGTGGGTGTGTGTGTGAGTCTTCTGCTGGTGCTGCTTATGAAGAGGTTTCAGCTTCAAGATGGAATGGTGATAATTCGTGTGTGTATGGCTCCACTGTGTCTAGTTTGCATGTCGTTGGCTGCGGTCGCTCGTCGTCTTCGTATAAATGTGGTTCCGTTGCGTCATCTTCATCTTCGCATTCTACTAACCCCCCTCTAAGCTCGTCATCATCATCACCTTCACACTCTACCAACCCCCCCCTCTCATCCTCATCTTCACACCCCTTCCACCCCCCCCACTCCTCGTCTTCGCACCCTCCCCACCCCTCGCTCTCTCCTTTCATCGCTCCCTCTTCATGTTTTGCTCCTCTCTTCCCTTCCTCCTTTGACACACTGGAGGCGAAGCAGCTTCCAGAAGATTCCACCTTAGGAAATGCAGGCCTTCCTTCCTTTCTGGGGGGCTTTTGGTATGAATCGCCTGCCTGTCACAAAGCCTTAGCCACTCCACTATCGGCATCTACCCGGGAAGAGTGTGGTAGTTACCTTCTTAGTTGCTCTTCGAAGATGATACCCCCCTCTGACCACCCTTCTGACTACCTTGTGAGTGGAGCTTCAACACCTGAGCGAGAGAAAGAATGCCCTCAAGGAGGTTTATACTGTGTGTGGTCGTCCTCCCGCTTCTTTCCAAACGAAGGAGCAGAGGGTGGTGCGTACTGTAGCCCTCTAACCCTACAAGAGGATGTCAGCTCTGAGCTTGCCTCTGTAGCTGAAGAAATCGGTGGTCATAGAAGAGAATCTGCTTCGAATATTTCTGATTTCACTCGAGGCCCTGTTTCAAGTGAAGGAAATGAGATGTGTGTGTGGGGAACTTGCGGATCGATACAAACTTCCTACAATACCCCTGGAAATGAAGGGAGATACTTTGAAGATGATTGGGATGATCGATACACACACACTTCCGCGAGAAAAGCAGGAAAAGGTCAGTTTTCCGATGTCAAGTGTGATGATGGGAGCCTGAAGACTTCCCTCCACGCACAGCATGAGTGTCGTGGTTGTGAGGAAGATGAGACTATAGCTGAAAGTAGGTAAAAGAAGCGAGTGATGTGTAAGGCTTTTGAGATCTTGGGAGGATATGATGCTTTGGCGCGATTTTTTTCAGTCTGTTGTGTGTTGTGATGAATGTTTGCTCTTTTATAGTTGTTTTTCTTCCTCTTCTTCCTCTTCTTCCTTTTCTTCTTCCTCTTCTTCTTCCTCTTCTTCCTCTTCTTCCTCTTCTTCCTCTTCTTCCTCTTCTTC
>JADHZB010001706.1:2439-36961 GCA_015657535.1 Nephromyces sp. MM_2019
CGCACACATCAAACCCCACGTATGCTGTATCTAGAAAGAAAAAAATCAGAAGGTATTAAGCAGCGGCTGAAGATGTTATGTACGCAGTTAAAGCTGCCTAACAAATGCAGATTTTCCTCAAAGTTTCCGTACACTAAGGCGCTAGCGTTATAGCTATCTCAGGCAATTACAGTATTCGTATGCCATATCACTGCGGTGTGTATTCCATGCTGCGTGGTGTGTATGCGCCTGCATTACGCCACCGCAGCATGCCATTGAAAAGAGAGAAATACATAAAATTTGCCTGCAAAAACAAACAATGCAAATCCCGAAAAACACAGCACAAATACGCACCCACAGACCCATTAATATCCACACACAACCATACCCCTCACTCCAGCCGATTTTTCACCTACTACCACTCTCACCAGCCCGCTCCCCACACACGTCTCAAGACGCAAAGGTAGCGGCAACCAGCAAAGAAAACAGAATCGTAGCATCCCCCACAACCTTCACAGGCTCAGCTGAAGATCGGATTTTTCCCCAAGAAACTGCCTCATCAGGCTTAGCTCCAGAGTCACTACCGTCATATTCTGAGCCTGTATTTATATAGACAGCGAAATCAGCCCCATTCCTCATTAGATTTGCATTGCAAGTATGATGCTTCGCTATACCTCCTCCTAATATAATCATTCCAGACTTTCGGCATTTTATTGCGATATCATTAATCCTCTTTATATCCTGCACTACGTCGATGACTAAGCCAGGGTTTCTATAGGCATGAAAGAAGAGGTTATCACCGAGCGATCCATCAGTTAAACCTGGGCAAAATACTGGAATCTTATTCTTATGACACCAGTAGTACAATGAACGCTCATCATTGATCTCCTTCCCCAGCCTATCAATCAGCTTTGAAGGAGTCCACAGAACACCTTCGTGGCCGGCGCTAGATGTGGCTTTCTCAGTGGCATTCTGGAGAAAAATGCTATTTGATTCCTTGGAGGGAGGAGGGAGTAAAGGCTTGGTAGTAGTTGCGGCATCCGCGGAAGCGATGGTAGTACTGGCGTGCGAAGAGGTTGGAGTTTTGTGAGAAGTAGAGGTGATGGGGTTGCTAGGGGCATCTTTGAGAGTGGAGCAAGGAAGGGAATTATGAGAAGATGATGATGGAGAGGGCGCAGGAGGATTGGGAGAAGATGATGATGATGATGATGATGGTGCAGAGGGAGCAGGATGATTGGGAAAAGTTGATGAAGCAGAGTTACAAGCAGAAGAAAGTGACAAGGATGACGCTGAAGAAGATGAAGAGGGTGAAGGCATATTACCAGCAATGCTGGTACTTTTGCTAGGCGTTCCTATAGGAGTCTTAGATGCTGAGATATGTGATACAGCAGGCAGCACACCACCTTGCTGTTCCAATAGTAACTGGTCTAGGATCGGCTGTAACCAGTCTTCAAACAAACAATAGTTTTCATTAGGGACCAAAAGGTTGCCTATTCTATTCCACCCATTCTGACGAAGCCACTTCCCTTTGTACGAAAAATCTCCAATGTAAGTTGGAGACAAACATTTCACAAAATCTTCTTCTATACCTCCTGCAGAAGTTACAATCACGTCAATCATCTTGTGTTTGGCTAGGTAGACGAAGATTTCCCGAAGTCCCGAGCTTATCATGTTAGATGTGAACGAAAGCCATATTGTGCATCCAGGAAGGAGGCTCTTTGACGCTTCATACTCCATTAGCTGCGCTAAGCCTCTGTCATTGGAGCATACATCACTATCTGGTACCTTCATTGTAACTTGTGCATCAACTGAGTCAACCATTTCGACGTCACTTTCACCAGCTGTAGTGCAAGAATTTTCTTCTTCACCAGATTTAGGTGGTGCAGACCGACACGATATCATCTCGTTAACCCTATCAATGGCCAGCCCCAGATTAGTAGCCTGAAATCCACTCATCTTCAAAGCATCGCACAACTTTCTTACCGTCGTAGGACGTGAATGGTCAAAATCAAAGCCTTTCACCTCAACCATCCCCTGTGGAATGGGTGCGGATTCAACCAGAACGGCCTCCAGAGCAGCCGAGGGGGCTGCTACATTTCTGTCTTCGAAATTTGAATTGACTTTACTCATTGTGGAGTGGGAAACCGCTGCGTTTTGATTCCCCGAAAAAGCTTCTAGAGACGGGGCTGAGCCGATCTCGATCTTCATGACAGATAATGCAGTGTCGCAATAACATCACTGTTCTTCAAGGAAGGTAATGCAATTAATATCTTGCGGCTTCCCGTAAGGCGAAGGAACGTTTGGCTTAATTCACTTCAGGCTCATCAACTAGAGAGGGCTCTTCAAATGCGGTACTCGATTAGCTTCATTACATGCGGGATGAGCCCCCCTGTCAGCCCAACTTGTAAGCCTTTTGTTGACCGGCCTACACACCTGATGAGCGATTGCATCAGCGCCTCGCGCTGGACAAGTAGTTCAGCTACATGCAGCTTCTTCCCGGGTAGAGATAAATGGTTGTAGAACATACCTACACCAGAATACATCTGAACTTATGAAGCAGGAATCTTCACATACAGCTCTTTGTCTCGTATATGCATAGTTACTTCTCTTACCAAAATGTAAAAAGGTCCATAAACAAAGTAAACGTGTAGGGGAGGTGTGCAATGAGGAGTGCAGTGCTCACTACAAGCGAGTAGGAATGGGTGATGAAGCGAAGTGGAATTAGGAAGAACGAAGCATCACTGGTAATAGGGAGTAAATTGGGGATAGCACCCTCAATTCCCTATAACTAGAATGTTATAACACATTGCGAGGTTAAGGACAGTACTAAAAGCATTATGCCAATAACAGAGTTAATGCGATTAAATTTTTTCAGAAATGGCTGGAGAGGACTGCAGATGCAATCCAGTTTAAAAAAAACCAAGTTGAACTAGATGTGCTCTCAGGTAGTAACTGCTATATGCTAAAGCATAAATTTATACTAAATGAGATGCTTTTGGCTGTTGAATAAATTTTCGTAATAATTATATTAACCCACAGTACCTGGTGAAGTAGCAACAGTTCTATACAGAGAAGCGCGTCACTGCTAATGAGTTTGCCGGCAAGATGTTATTAGGGTTCACGGTTATACCTGCTCTGCTCGAAAAAAGCACATACTACACTTTAAAAAATCAGTAAGAATCTCCTGACGCTTTTTCAAGCTAATCATGAGGGGTGAACAGACAATTTCCTTGCTACTGCGATTAGCATGAAGCTGTAATAGGATCAAATGGGTAGACACTTTTACACCTAAAGGTCCGGCACGGTGTAGTTCCTTACGATGCATCTATTTTACAGCTATAGGAATTGCTAATTTTAAATAACCGATCTTTTACCGGTTTTTCTGTTATTGGGGGTATATCTGGGGTAGCTGGAAACAGTGGTAATATTTGACTCACTTTGCTTAGAATTATACTTCTATCAAAAAAATTCTTTCAACGACAGTTTTTTTGTGCCTTATAAGTATTTTTGTATTTCAAAAATTTGAAATCTAACGGCATAACTATACACAATCAGGCAAATGAGCTGTCGGCTTGTATAAAAGCCACCAAAAAACTGTTGGAGTGGTAGCTTGGCGGGTTATACCTATACAAAATCATAAAATTGCCCCAAATTCGCAATATTCGCCATTAACGTGTGACGCAAAGCTGCAGCAGTTTCTTTTTTAAATGTCATAAGCTTATCATTAAGAAAGATTCCAAAGGATAGTTTCTATAGCTATTATCATAACTTCGTGTATGTTTGCATTTAGTTAACTTGGCTATAAATTTTATGTGCTAGATGATAAATAAAAAATGCCTAATCGAGAGCTGTTTTTTGTTCCGATAAAATTCCAGACGATACGAAGTTAAGCATCTATACTCCTGCGCCAGAACCACCCACTAAGCAGTTTCCGGCTTAAATAAGCCATTGTCAGCCAATAAAGAGTTACAGAACACGAGCCTTCTTAGTTTGAGAGCAAGAAATAAGCCCAACAACGAGCTTCAAAGGTGCTTTCATTCTACCGCTATGCGATCGGCCCAATTAAGTTTCCAGTTATGCAACCAGCGGTGTTACCCTATGTATATCATTGTATAGCTACCCTTGAACGTATGCTTTCGATGCATTCGGGCATCCGCAAATCCGTAAAGATGGTACGAAAATCCCGCATTCGACAAAATAGCTGAAGCTTTCGCAGTGTAGAAGCAAAATGGAGCAACATTACCTCCCAGAAAGCCTATCACAGCATGAAAAAATAAAAAAGGCAAATAAGCTATGCTCTGTGATTTTCCATACTCACCCCTCATCGTCTCAACTGATAGCCTCCTGTGATCTTTTTAAAACCAAAACACAGAACGCTTATTTTAGATTAGCACACTTAATACTCGTGAGCAATTGATGGAAGAAGGGGCGCTCTTGTGTTGTGGACTTAGCCCATCATTTGTTAACTGCCCTTTTTAAACATATGGGCGCTAATTCTTTTGCAAAGCAGCGCATCACGATGTTGTTATCGCAGCGTAATCAGTACATTCATTCCCCATTATTTGAGACTCTTCAAGTCATAGCGTGCTCACAATTTCACACTTCGCCTTCAGCCTAATATTTTATGAGTAAAAATAAATATAATGGTAAAAAACGATAGGTCTTGCGGGTGTCACAGTAGTTGATGCGTTCATTTCTTGCTTCCTCGCACGTAATATTTATTACAATAGCTAATCTTACAACATTCACAAGGTGATTTCATACTTCCATAACTAGCTTCGCTATAAGTAAATTAATTGCATGAAAATGATGCTCTTATATACATGGTTACAATTATCTTCTGTAATACGAAGCTAGATCCAATTATAAAGGATTAAAAATAGCACCGCAGGAGCTCTGTTTTCATCGGGGGAACCTTTATATGAGCTGTGGCATACAAATTATGTATATTATTCGTAATGGGTTCCAAGTGCATTGGATGAATTGAACATTAAGGAGTGAGATTAGTCATTACAAAGTAAGTAGGAACCGCTATGCTTCCCTGCTTAATATTTTTTGCCCCCACTCAGTGTAGTTACAGCCTGAAAATTGCGCGAATTTAACATAACCTTAAAATGTACCTCTACGCTTTTTATACACGAAGACTTTGCATAGAAAGAAAACATTTCAAAATACGTTATAAACAATAAGCGGCACCGAGAAAAATTTGCGTTTCCTTTAAATATAGTAATCCCCAGATTATCGAAGAGTTGCAGTAGGGCTGGTTACATGAGTACAGATATGGCGCGGACGAAGAAATACTTTAAAAAAAGTTTATGATCTGCGACATAAAGTTACTGCAAAGTTGATATCATGTATAATTCTGAAATCAGGATGGAGTACCGTAGCTTACTACAAACTCTAATATTCTTATTAATAACAATTTTAAAAGTCACTGAAATCTTTTGTGACAGCGCTTTTACTAATTCGGTAGAAACCCGAGCTGAAACGAAATGGTGTGAAGCATTGTCGGAATATGGAAAGCCGGATTTCGGGGTTTGTTTGCAAGGTAGGTTGAATTTTTCTATTACTCATAGGCAGTCATAAACTAGTTAATAAGCACCCTTTTTATTGGTTTAATGTGCCGTATAAACCTGCAGATGACGACGGTATTTCCAGATATATGATTGAGACAATGCCAGTCTTGGCGCCTGGCATTAATTTACGGTACAGCACTTACAAAAAAAGTTTGAATAAATAGAGTATCGTCAAAAAAAGTTTACTATAGTACTGATGTAAGCATAATTTTGGTCGGCTCCTTGGGACATACGAAACCCATAGAAATAGCCCAGAAAGATGTCGGTACCGAAAAAAGGTATGTGAGCATTGTACAACGCCATGAATAAAGTTGATCATAAGGCTTTTTCAGAGTTTTTGTGGAGCGCTTAGACATAGGAGATCCAGAATACATTATTGCATCCACATCCAGCAAGAATACATGGAGATGCCAATATATTAGAGTTTGGAAGGGATATCGTTACTGGGTTTTCGATTGTATTGGAACTCTGGACGCAAAAAATATGCAGCAAGTACGTTTTTCCCTGCTAATGATTGTTCGCATAAGGGGAATACTTCAAATATTTGTCATTACGCATAAGCTTTTTTTATTAAAAATTAATATCCACGCCCAGCTTTACTACATATCTGGGAATAAGCTATATTCTGCTGTAGTTCAAACTGGGACAGACGAAAAAGGTAACAAAGCGCGATCTCCATTTCTTTTAGATGCAGCAAAACTAACCACTGTTTCTTATTGCATACAGCTGGAACTGCCGGAGGGGTGGAAATAGCTCTTGTTGGGACTGAAAAGCAGTCAAGCCCCAAATTTCTACACCAAGGATTTGCGACAGGAAGCGAAAAAATGGTTCAGTTCAGAGCAGCTGACGGTATTTTCAAAGCCTAGCTAGGATAAGCAGTGCACTTCAAATCATACCTTCTGTGTCCCTCTAAAGTAGGAGAAATAAAGCAGCTAATAGTACGTGTTACGGCAAATGATGACCCGTGGTACTGCGACTACATCCGAATAAAAGATGGGAGAAAAGCATATTCCTTTGTGATTAAGCGCTGGATTGGATTACCTTATGAAGGCACTGTGAATGTGGAATTGAACTCTGCCATGGCCGCGGATCCTGTAACACAGGACATTGAGTGTCATACCCGCGCCTCTGATTTATTTACGAGGTACACGTGATAGCTGAAGCGTGTAGCACTCCATTTTATTGTATTCATTCAATGCAGGATACCAGAGAATCACGTCATTCAGCGGGTTCAATGCCCAATGAATTGTCAGGCTTCGGAATTCGCTCACGTGGAAGGAAGCTCTATTCATCCCTCTTCTAGCTCTATTTGTGCATCGGGAATTCACGATGGTGTTATATCACATTCAGGTAAGTCGGTAATTCTCCCATGATGTAAAACTTAGAGGTTAAAGATCTCATCACTCGACGCTGTCAAGGGGGTGAACTAGTGGTCACAATTGTTGGATCACTTCCTAAATATTATGGCAGTGGGACTAACTTTGGTAACACCAAGAAATTCAACTAGACCCTCATTTTTCTGTGTGTAATTACTTAACAACGACCGCATTTCAGGAATACAGGCAGTAGATTATGAGCCGTCGCCCAACAAACCTACATTCAGTTACTATCTCTACAGATTAAGTGAGTGGGAGGCATCGATAAACGATACATTTATTAAGAGAAAATTTAATTTTCAGACTCTATAGATGACATTAAAAAGGATTTGCGGGTAGTAGACTGTAAGTTTGTGGTCACTAAATTCATTACAGAGCGAAGCTACACATATTCTAACATATACGCAACTGAGTAGCGTATGGAAAATTAGCTTCATCGGGGCGTTTAGAAGTTCGACGACAGGGTATTTGGGGGACAGTCTGGTAGGTGTATGGCATGATTCAAACGATGTAGCAAGACAAACTATGTGGTCATGTGCAGCCTGAAGGGAGACTTTTCTGAATTTACTCCGGAGTCCGCGAAGAAAGCATGCCAATTACTAGGTTCGCATGACTTCTCTTGCCGAATGTAACATGTCTGACCGTTTGCAAGCCTTCTCTAGGATATCTCCACGGGGACATCGATAGCATGGGATGTCATAACGTGAACGGGCAAAACGTATGTGGGGACAAGGGTTATCCTGTTTCAATTGCTGGGATTGCGGTGAGGGCTTGTTTTACCTATTAAAGCACAGAGAATGGCATGAGATTTGAGGTATCACAGTGCAGAGGAGATGAGCAAAGCATTTTGGACTGTAGTTATGAGGAGCCAGGAGAGCTGTGTCAGAGACACGACCGAGATGTTGCCATCCATTGCACTAATAACCCAGCCGATAGAGAGCCCTTGCAAGGAACTCTGAGATTGGTGGACAGTTCTGGTGCTCCTACTACTAATGGGATAGGTAGACTTGAGTACTATCAGGATGGTATGTACTCCAATATATAGTTTAACTAATTGTATGGATGACCTTCAATTATTTGCTAAACGGCTAAAAACCTTCCCATCTGTATGCCAGGGTTTGGTACTGTCTGTAGGGATGGTTGGAGGCAAGAGTCTGAAGGAATCGCTTGCAGTGAGATGGGTTATAACGGAGTCAAGGTTTGCTTCTCGCGCTATATTTATCCACGCAGACTAGCTACAGTTTATAGAATAAAATTATCACTGATGTAGGATGCCGGCTTGTCGAACCAAACCTGTTCCAACATATTCGAAGAAAACTATTGTGGCACTGAGCAACAAATTGCTTTGGTTGCAGTCGCTTGTGAAGGTATGTTTTAATGTTAAATACTCCTATAACTTTAAATCCATTCCAAGAATCACGCTTTATTTTTCCTGATATAACGGTTTGCAGGAACAGAAACCTCAATACGCAGATGCCCCCATGAGACCAGCTCGGACATTTATTGTGTGCACGAAGAAGATGTTGTTATAGCATGCGATGGAGATGGGGATCCCACTGGATTGGGCCTGCATATGAAGCAGCCGCCTCCAGCCGTTGGAATTAGTTACTTCCCTCCTACCGTAAAGCTGAAGTGCTCTGATCGTCCTATGACTCGCCCAGAGATGCAAGGTCCTCCAGGAACTACGTACATAGTTTCTTGTCCTGAGCTCTGCGAGTCAGTGAGTCAGTGCCGAGATAATGCGAGGAATTTTGATGCGTGTTAACAAAATGCTTGTACGTGCGCTCAGCGACGAACCAGGAACAGTGAAGGGAACCTATATATATACAGATGATAGCCCGGTTAAATAGTAGTCCTGCAAATCAATCCATTATAGCACGAATTAAACGCAGCGCTTAACACTTTCTGTACACAGATTTGCAAGGCGGCAGTGCATTCAGGGGCAATTTTCAGCAGCGGTGGCGAAGCCGTGGTGACATTAACGAGTAGCCAAAAGGGCTACTTCGGAACTACAAGGAACAATATAGTCACTAATGATTCTCCCCCCTATCCAAGAAGCTGTTCGTCCAATAAACAGTGATCTAATCGTTTTATAAACACGAGCAACTATTTTCAATTTATAGTCTTAGTATCTAAGACGAGTCAGATGCTGACATTAAGGAAGTCTCCAGCAGATGCTGAGTCCAAAGTTTCCGAAGGAGCTAAAGAAGCTAGCAAACCTGGTAGCGAATAGTTCAACATAACAAACAGCAAGAATAAGTGGAAATAGTAAGAAAGCTCATTGATAAGGGACCTTTATTGCAGGTAACTCATTAGGTTTCCCAAGCTTCAAGCAAGAGAATTCTCCAGTGGAATCCAATGAGCTGGAAGCAAAATTTATTTGGGTGAAACCTGAAGACTGGAGAGGTTACATTAAAGACTTATAGTTTTGAATATTGCTTTCATTACAAGGGAAATTAACAGGGTTTAGGGGAAAACCAAGAGACTACATTGATACGTCTGACTTGCCTGGAGTAGAGCAACTTTCTGGGTTCCAAGACTTCACTTTAAGCGTCACGGCAACCGTAATCGGTTTGACAAAGATATGCACGCAAAGCAATGAAAGTTTCTTGATTTTTTTCATGACTTTACAGGCGGTGAAAGCTCTTGGCGAAGCCTTCTTTCCTACAGCGACTGTGATGGCTTCATGCTTGCCATCAATCCAAAAGGAGAAATAATATTTGAGCAAAACTGCCATCCCGCTTACATAAGCTCCGGTTTTGCTCCAAAGCTTAACGAGCAGTTTAATGTAACAATAACTTATTTTAAGCCGGAGAAAGGTATCGGAATTTTTGTCAACGGCAAGAAACTCTTATACCGAAAATCAGACTTCGACTTTCATTTGACTGTAAGTCGGGGTAAATCTTCCATTACTCTACTAGACTTTAAAGCTATGGATATAAATTAAGCTAACATAACAATGTTTTTAGTCACATCTTGAGATTGGAAGAGCCGGCGAAGTAGAAACAGAGTACTTCGTAGGTGATATAGCTTGGGTGCAGATATTTGACTACGTGCTCTCAGTAGAGCAAATCAATGAAGTCATAAAAAAAAAATTGAAAATACCTCCTGGAGCTTTATTGAGACCATATATAAAGGAAGAGTACACTGAGGATGGAAGGCTGTGCATCTCTCCTTGTAGCACAGAGCCTTTAATAGGAGGAAAAGCGCACGGTGTGACAATGCCCACAAATCCAGCTCTTTTGTTAGATTGCAGAAGCAACCTACTTTCACCGGCTTTTGATGGGTTTCTGCGTCAAAAAATATTAGTTAGATGCCCCAAGGATTGCGCTAAGCAACAAGGGGTGGTCTTAAAAGGGTGTAAACTTTACACCTCGGACAGTTCAATTTGCAAGGCAGGGCTTCACGCAAACGCGCTGCCTGAAGAAGGAGGTGAAATGATTGTGGTCATTCATAGTGGCCTATACAAATTCAAAGCTTCTGTCGGGAGATACGGTAAATTCAAAAATTTCCCCAAAAGACTTCGTATACCTTCAAAGCTTTAGTTCCGTTAAAATTAATTGTAGGAATCTCTAGCCAGTCAGAGGAGAACGTACAGGTCCGGTCTTTTTCCGTGAGTAAGGCTCCACAGATAAGGCATCTTAGCTGCGCAGGTGCGTTACAAAGCGTACAAGTCGCTGCTGAGGTGAAACCAGCGGAAAAGCGAAGTAGAATTGATGCATTTACGTGCTTTCTCTTATTTGTCTATATAGAGGACGCTGGGTTCGTGATGAAATTAGGGGTTGATGAAAGAGCTTTGGTTAATTGCCCCCCTGGTTAGTGCTACCTATTTCAACATGCGGTTTCAGTTCCCGTTTAAAGTTTTACATGCACAGGATGTGCTGAGGTGGACGCTCCAGTATACGGAACAGGTTAAAATTAAAGTTTTAGGATAAAATTCAGCGGAGCAAATAGTAATTTTAAAAATATTACAGAAACATATAGTCCTATTTCCTCCGTATGTCGTTCTGCAATCCATGCTGGAGTACTGGTGAGTGCTGCATAAGCCGTGCCAACCAATTAGCTGCTATGCACTTCCACTTGGTGAATAATGCTCTCACTGAAGCTACTTTACCTTGCAACTGCTGCTGAAGCAACAGCTACGCTGACTATAGCATATACGAATAACGCTGCTAACGCACACCTTTTTTTCAGAATGATTCTGGCGGTGAGGTGGAAATATCTGTTGCCCCAGCTCAAACCGGTTTCGTTGCCACTTTGCGGAACGAAATAACTTCGTCAAAGAGTGGGTTCTATTTGAGGTCATACAAGTTTAACTCTGGATCTCTGCATCTATCAAAGGAAAAAGCAAAAACAGAGCAAAAAACAGAAGCAAAAACAGAGCCGAAAACAGAGCCAAACACAGAGGAAAACCTAGAAATAATAAGAGAAACAAACGCAAACAAAAACTAATGCTCATCACTATTGATGGTCCTGTGGGTTGTCTTAAAGTTATAGTGATAGAGCTGGCGAATTTCATGATAAATTTAAGCCATCGCCCCATTCTAGGGGATGCTTACGTTGCTATGTTCCAGAAAAGCATCTATTAGAAGTATATTTGTAGTCACCACAAAAAATAGTTTTTTTTTATCCGTCAGGAGCACAGTTGATAATTAGAGATTCATATGAGAGAAAAAGTGGTAATTTTACATGAAAGCTTCATTTCTTATAATAAGTGGTTGCAGTAGACCCGTATATAATACAGACAATTTTCGGTTTACAGCGTTTCAGTTTGGTAGCTACTGAAAGTGTCTGTTCCTAGGGGCCTTCATCGAATCACATATCCTGAACCTAACATGGCATGTCTGCGTATCGACTCTATAACTACTTTTTACACCATCTAACTTTGGAAAGTTATGAAAAAGCATCAGTGAAAAAGCTCTCAACTGATTTATGGAAGTACTGCAGCAAAGAAGCTGGTTTTTGCCCCAAGTAGTGGAAGCTAGCAGCGCGATAAGCAAGGCGTCATCCATGACTAACGATCACTATATAGATGGTCGCTATTTCTTCTCCCTTGAGAGCTACCGTTGATGGCTGAGGCATTCGCTTTTTTACAATATTGACAAAGTTTACACTTTAGTTTCGTGTCGAAATTAGTAGTTACATCGTTTATCTTTCCTGTTCTAGTGGGGGATATGGTCACATCTATCATGTGATCGATCTTCCTCGTAGATGAAAATTGCATTGGAGCTACCTACAAAAAGTGATTTATAAAAATAGCTTAAAACCAAGGCCTACAATTAGGCGGCTTCCAATTTTCTTCTATGTTCGATGCGGAAAGAAACGCCAGTTAGAAAGAGCCAGCTATCGTTTTGTACTCTGCTTTACAGCTAAAAAAATTCTTAGTGTCGTACCTGGGCTGATAGCTGGCTGGCGCTGCTGAATGACCGGTGTAGCCTCAATCCCGTTCAGCCATCCGGAGGTGGATAGGACTCCATGCGTTATAACTTTTCTGGCGACATCGAAATGCCACATTGCTGTACTTTTGGGATATAAGCTAGATTGAGCGTAGCGCAATGGCGCGTCATCTTCATGCATTTACATGGTTTTACTTCCCAAGACTTCTATTTGTGTCGCCAATTTCTTATATCGCCGGGCATAAGGGTGATAGAGTGGTATTGATGTCATAGGACTACGATGCAAGAAAACTAGAGGGAATGTAATAACAAAGGTGTACAGTACCGCACAACACAACGATTTACACTTTCATGGAGAGCGCACGCTGCTGCATGATCTTCAATTCTTAGGAATTTTTTAGTATGCTGAGGATTAGCGCGAATGCATTCTTCAGTTCATACCTTAGGAACATGTATGTTGCAGACCGTAGAAACAAAGGTGAAGCGCTTTCAACGATATTGGCATATCTTTGAATTTTAGATTAATCTCTTTGTCAAGTTGTAAGATTTCGATTAGCGGCCTTATTCACTATCTCCTTGAGTTATTTCGATGTGCTCAAGTTTGTTTTTGAATTACAGGCGTCAATTTTCCTGCTCCGCGAACATGATGGGGTTCCATGCATACGGCTTGCGTGCACGTGGTACCCGCTTGTTCTTTAGCCAAGCCGGTAGCTAATGTGTTACCAGCTGCTGAAGTATAAATAGGAGCGGGTCCTTGGTGAGGGCAGGTTGTAAACGTATCATTGTTATCTTTTTCAGGCAGTAATCATGGACTTAAATATTGTGGGCATCGCTAATAGTCAGATAAACTCAACGCCCATGGTTTCGAGTGATTTGGCTCAATGAAAGGTACTTTAAATGGGAGTAGCCCTGCCGGAAAATGTTTTTTGAATCATAGAACCGGAGGGAGGCGAATTATCCTTACTTGTTTCTGCTGCTTTTTGATTATGTAGTACTATCGGTAAAGATCGCCTTTTTGCATACCTTCCACCCAATGTCCCTTCCCTGTTTGAGCCCTCATGACCTCCGTAATCCTACATTTCACACTTTCATCATATGATATTCGGTCGATAATGTGGAACTCCCGAAGCTTACAGCTTCCATTCAATTATTCTACCCCATTAGCCATCGTAACCCTGAATAACTTTCATGGCAGCAGAAATCGCAGGAACACCATGCGTGTGTCGCAGTTTCAATTTCTCTTGGTGTCCTTATGAACGGAGAGCTGAAGCTACCTTGCTGCTACCCATGGTAAATTAGATGTGTGCACTTGCTGAGTATTCGAAAGCGTAGGGACCCCTGTGCCCCGCTAGCTTCTTTGAATGACAATGAATATGCTTGCTGCAAGTTATAAGTAGCCTTATCTCTGAAAGATGGATGAAAAGAATCGTTTACAAGAGGCTAAGATCCCGGGAAAGGGGCAGGGCTTAATTAGCTGCTCGAAATTCTCCGCTGGATACCCGGTTATCTCTGCAGCGCCGCTTTTGTACACCCCGCTGAGGATTTTTTCGAAGCTTTCCACTCTTGCCTCCTTATCAGCTGCTTCTGCTGCATCTGACCACTCTCTAAGGAAAGTTTGTGCCAATGCTCCACAATGTTTTTCCTGCCTGAAAAGTTTAGAAAGACCAGCTTATTGCGGTGGCTGTGATTTCGTAGCATACTGCAATCGCTTTTGCCAAGCGAACTGCTGGAAAAAGCACAGAAAGATATGTCCTTATTTAAAGGTGATAAAGGACAAATCACCGACTCCTTCTTTCTTTTTGGCGCTAGAGGTATTCATATTTGGTACTGAGTTATCAGGTTTCTGCGGCTCTTATGAAGATCTCAGTTGCTCTTTGAGTGAAGAAATGGGAGGTTTGAGAGAGGCAGAAGCGGCTGCAATGTTAGTGACGTCTTGCGTGTGTGCCACTCTAAGTCCCAACGGTATAAGACGAATTCTGATGAATAATGCTACCGCTCCTTCCTCACCTTTTTCAGCAGTCCATGAATCATCAGGCCTTCCGTTTAATTTCTTCCTTCAGTATATCTCAGAAAAAGTTAGTGAAGCTGGTAGGAATTCAAAAAAAAATCAAGATGGGAGCATGTCACTGGTTACAGAAACGAAGTTGAATTCAAGGTTTCCAATAAAAGAGGCTGTTAATGGTATACCCCTTAATTATTTAACCGGGGGAGAATTAATAGACCGTAAGAAAATTGACCCGAACCTACAAGAAGATACAGAGCTTTGCTTAGATTATGTAGAAGAGCTGTATAAGGTTTTTCTGCAGATCATCGTGAAGATATCGAGGAACTGCTTTGTAATTACTGACGATCGTCTACGTTTTACCAGCTCTTCTGATATAGGCATTGCTTTGTACCCTCAAAATGTGGCAAAGCTCAATCACTCTTGTTTGCCAAATTGCATCTACACGTTTGGAGCTAAGGACTTTAGCATTCGTATCACTGCCTTACAAGAGATTAAGAAAGGAGAGGAAATATGCATCGCATATGATGATGTGGCTTCACCTACGAAGGAAAGGAGAGAACGTCTCAAGAAATCACACGGTTTCATATGCTGTTGTTTGCTTTGCAGCGCGGTTGACTACAAAGCTTATCACTCTCTGATAGCCGCTGAGTACTCTAATCCCGATGGTCAAGCGCAATCTGCTGGTGATCTAGAGAAGCAAAACACTCGGTCGGCTTCAAATAGACGTTACTGTAATAGCACCTTAAATAGTAAAGATGGAATTCACCTTGAAGCCCTTTTAGATAGATTTGAAGAATTTCAAAAACAAGGTTTAATGGCAAATTCAGATCTCTTAAGATATTTGTTTCTAGGGAAAGATACTTTCAAAAAGGTTGTAGGTTTGATTTGTAGTTTTGAAGCTTGCTTGCAGGGGCTCCTATGTTCCGCGTGCAGTTGCATAGAAAAAAGTTCTCTGGCAAAGAAGGCTGGTGACCTACGTGCACTCCATGCGTTAGGATCGGTAAGAGTAGAAAGTTTTTCTTTTGCTGATTGGAATCCTACGCAGATTGATACAGCAGATACTTCACTTATCTTGCTTAAAGGAGGGAGGGAAAAGGATATAGCAGAGAGTTCGCAGTCGGTGGAATATGATGTGCAAACGCCTGCGCTTTGTTCTCGTTATGAAAAGAGCTTAAAGGCTTCTCAAGCTGGAAAAACTGTATCATCCTTCGTAAAGGATGATATCCAGAAAGCTGTAGGCAATAAAGGCGAAGATAATGCGGTTGGTGACATGTCCCGCAGCTTTTTTTTTGAACCTTCGACTTGTTGCTCCCTTTGCCATGAAGAAATACCAATGTCTGAAATGAAGAAAATTGACGAAAAACTTTCGAAACTCAAGGTAATAATGAATGAGTCAAACATTAGGGCAGTTAGTATGAATGCAGCCTTGGCTACTCTGGCTGCTCTTATAAGAAATGTTCATCCTCTAAATCTGAAGGTGCAAGAAATCAGCCTTTGTCTGCTAAATAAATTCACTGAGCTCCTCAATGCCTCTAATAAACCGCTCACTTCAAAAGGAGGAAGCGAAGGACAGAAGGGTCTAGGGCAGGAGGACTCAATGTTTTCTGCTCCTGCAGGGATTAGTAGAGAAAATAAGGTGAATCGTAAGCTGAGAAGTGACAATGTGCTGCATATCATAAGGTCTATTAGCAACTTTTATATGTCTTACTATGGTTCCGTTTCGAAGCAACTCTGTTTGCATGAACTAGATAGCGCAAGGCTGCTTGATAGTATTAACGAGCCTAAGCATGCGAGCGCAATGCACGATTCGTCGTTCCGGTTGATGAGAATTATATATGGAGCTGACCATCATTTCGTAAAGGACGCATTACTTTGAGTTAGAGAAATATATACTGCTTTTTGCCGTCGCTCTATTTATCTGAGTAAAACCTATACTGAATCCAGACAGCTTCTTAATGCCGAAGTCCTATCAGTACTCTGGAATTTTAAAAGGCCCTGCGGTGATACTTCCAATAGTTTTGCGATAGTCAATTAAGTTGCCGAATAATAACGCACAGTAAAAATAATTACTGTCATCTATCTTTGATAATATCAATAATTTCAACGGAATCTATGTATCTTTTACGCTTTCAGAATAGGTGATTTGTTTGCAGGTTCCTTCCCCTGCTTTTTGTGGTGCTTACGTATGGACTTGACTAAATAATGTGTTTTAATGCTTGATAATTCACCCAAATGCATGCTGCGAAATATCGTGCGGCTACCGCGTTTTTTTTTCCGGAAAAAAAATCAACTTTTCCAGGATGTCTGGCCTTGAGAATTTTTATAGAGAATCTAGCGTGTACTTTGAGCTTTTTCGACAAGACGTGTGTAGGTTATTTTTGTCACTTGCGCCAAGATTAGAGCACTCTATGGTGTGCAGTATCATCTTTGCTTCAGCAATCGTTGTAGCAAGTGTATTGTTCATGAAGCTGTTTTTCAGCTACGGCTTGATGTATAGAATACTCAGTGAATAACGCGCTCAAGATATACCAGGGTTATTTTATACTGCGTAAGCTGCCGGAATCTTCATCAAGCTGCTTTTAAACGTCTACACACCGACGAAACCGCCTTGAGAAGGAACTGAAACTCCTTAGGAATAAAGTCTTCTATTGGAATTCCAAAGGAAAATTTATCGAAAATTTGCTTCTTCTTGTAGAGTTACAACTTCCTAGGACTATTAGTCATTATATTGTCTCCAATTCCAGTGTTACGTTAACTAATTCTCAGCATTTAGGTACGAACTTTAATTTCTTTCCCATTTTCCGTGAACTGCACCTTAATAATGGCTAGTATGATTGCGCCCAGTATTCAGATTCAATTACTAAGCTTACTGCACCAACACTTCATGCAGAAGAATTTATTGCAGTTAATGATCTAGCTTTTCAAAAATGCAGGTCTTAATGCTGATAGCAATTCTATAAATTCGCGTGTAACTATGTTTGCTATAACTCGTGTTTTTATCGTCCGTTAACCTCCCAATGTATCACTACTTTTACAATTGTGCACTTTCTTGTATCGGTCCCCATATGTGCAGGTACATTTTTTGCACAGATTGGCTCGATGATAAGCTCCTGCATCATTTTTTTATTATTACTGCCTTCATGTCCTAAGTAAATAAACGCCTCTGATTTCTATAATGAGCAGCTGCACATAAAAGAGGAGCAAGCACAACTGAAAACCCCATGGTGAGAAATTGTACCCCGCGCATGGGATTCCTTACATTATGTTTTCAAGCCTTGAAAAAAGTGCATTATTCATAGCAATTTGTCTTGAACTTGCAGCGTGAGTGTGTAGCAAGCATACACAAGGTAGCTGCGGGGATCTGTTCTACCCTTTTTTTTGTGGAGAATAATCGATGTCAGACACTATTTCATTAGCGCTTTTCTTTGCTCCCGCGCAAAGAAGAAGCGCGTGCAAACCAAGGCATTTTATTAAACTACTAAATAGAAGAGTAACTAGATCTTTTTATCAAATATGGATTTAATATAAAAGTAGTTGGAAATTTTCATCAATTAGATAGCTTACTGCTGTTGCGAATAGCAAATCACACTAAAGAACTCGCGGATACAAGCCTCTCACAGAAACACGACAACCTGCTTTTTTACACGCGCTTTCTTTGCCATCACGACGGAAATCCCAGCTTCTTCTTAATGGGGGACTTGGGTAGGTCTGGCAGTATTTTCTAAACAACTCACTGCCTTAGTCGTGCAGGCGTAGCAGAGGTGTCAAAAGTACGAACAATACGTATCTACTATTACTGTAAGTGCCTAATTCAAAAGTAATACTTATGCTTAAAGTGCGTTAGCCTTTTGATTTAGAATGTTTCCTTGGGACGTGCACGTAATTTTTTCTCCTTCACAAGTTTTACTTAACGTCAGGAGGGGACTATTGATCATGGTTAGGTTCACCCAACAATGTAATTATATTCAAGTATAAGCTGTAATCAAGGAAAGGTATAAATTTATTCACCTTAAGCATCATAGCGCTAGCAAAAGCGGCAGCATCGTGTATGCACAAGACCCCGCCTTTTACCAATGAAAATTGCGGAGGCAACAAGCCTTAGCAGTGAAAGTTATGCAAGATATAACTTCTGCTTCGTATTATTGAAGTTGCAATAGAAAAAAAAAACTTACGATAATGAAAACTCAACCTAAAAATAAGAAATTGTCTGGAAAGATTTGATAGCTAATGGCATGATTATTGGTAAGACAAAATTAGCGCTGCAGGTATTGAGCAGCCTAGTGTTTCAGCTTACTAGCAGAGCGCCTCACTAGCTGCTGCCACAACCATAAGCTGCGCTGTAAGGAACATCCTCAACGCCAGGGGTAAGCAAGAAAAACTCCCACTAAGAAGCGAAACAACAGTAGCAAGCAAAGCAAACCCCCAGTAGCAAGCAAAGCAAACCCCCAGTAGCAAGCAAAACAAACCCCAGTAGCAAGCAAAACAAACCCCAGTAGCAAGCAAAACAAACCCCAGTAGCAAGCAAGTAAAGCACTAGTAGCAAGCAAAACAAACCCCCAGTAACAAGCATAGCCGTGGCACCATTTTCCTGTAATTAGGTAAATACAGCATCTGATTGCCCCGTGAACCAGACATCTGTATCAGGTAAGTTTAGACTTGATCAATACAAAATCAAGTGACTATTAGTAAGACAAAGCAAGGCTTTCAAAGTCGGGGCTTAAGCAGAGAAAGAGCAGTTGATGCTGCGACAAATACTTTCTAAAATGGCTAAAACTTAGTTACCTGAGCCGCTATAAAGTGTATAAAATCATTTATACGTATAATAGAGAATCACCAGGCAGATTGCATTATCGCGGCAATTGCTTCGCGCCATAAAGCACATCCAAAACGTATCAGGCAAGAGTTATTCAAGATTAAACAAGGAAGCGGGAAAATCTTACAGGTAGCCAGAAAACAAAAGACAGAATTAAACAGAGGCAAGCTTTTACAATGAAAAACTCACAAAAACCTATGTAAAGCTTTATCACAGCAATATTTCTGCTGAATTTATTCCGAATTCACTGCACTTCCTAATAATTCTGGCGGAAGACATCCAAGTACTCTTTGTGGAGAGGCTTGCATGCAAGATGTCTATTGATTCTATCTCCCTTACTGCTGAAACCCAAGACTTCCATAAAATAATCTCTAGGCTAGTAATATCATCCGGAAGACTTTGTCGATTACCCGATACTAGGTAGACAACATCCTCAAGAATTTTCAAAAACTTCGTAACTGTTTCGTTATTCGCGTCGACTGATGCAACAACTAGAGCGTTATCTCCTCGTATTGCAAGGTGACTCGAAATATTCTGATGTGGCCGAATATCAACGGCGCCCTGCTTACTCTTTCCATACTTACCAGATGGAAAAGGGTTTTTCTGAAACGCTGAGATGCATCTAGCAGTTGTGATTCGTAAGGTAACAGAAGCGAAAAGCAGAGCTGTCACGCGCAAAAGCAACCGGAAGTCGTGTCTTACTCCTACAAAAAGATTTTGCCACGTGATAGAGAACTCCTTCAAAGATAGAGCCTCTTTCAGCCACAAAGAATCTGTTCTGTAACTTTTCATTGAGAAGTCAGCAAAAGAGCGCTTCTGACTAGCTTTTGCGCTAAGTAGTTGAGAACTGTTGGCCTGCAAAGATAGATTTACAAACTCATCCGAGAACTTGGCAATTCCGCTATCGGAAATCTTATTTTGAACATTCTGCAGAGTTGGCACTAAAGATGAAAATGCAGTGTCACTTGAAGGAGCACCACAAATGACCTCGATTTCTTGAAGCGTCAACAGGTAAGTATAAATCATTTCTTGAATATCTCGGGGCAGAAACTCATTACTGTAAGATAGTTCGGCGCACAGAATCCCAAGTACTGCACGAAGAGGAACTACAAAAAAGCGCTCAATCATGATGAGTAGCGAGCTTTGGTTACCATTAACTGCGGCTCCAGAAATGAGACTAGAATAATCAGATTCTTCGCTGTTTCTGTCGTTTGGCTCATTTTTTCTATTAACATAACTCTTTATGGCGTAAGAAGTTCGGCTTTCTTCCTTAAAACGTTTTGCATCATCCTCCCAGTTCTGAACGTCCGCAAAGAGGGAGGATATGTGCTGAGGATTTACATACATTGGATAAGCTTTGGATAACAAGAAAAAAACTTGCTTCAAGTGGGTGCTGCATCTGGAGGACAGGAATAAATTCGCTGGAGAAATACGAGAGTGCGCGTGCGACAAGGTCTTCATGGCACGCAACCAAAGGGTACAAAGCTTCCTCCACAATAAAGTGACGAACCTCGCAGAAGATGCGAGGGCTCCTGCTGATGGCAATGATATATTGCTAGGTTGATTCGACCCTCTATTCTTCATTTCACCCGCTGTAGGTTTAAACTTGGTAAAAAGTAGAATACGCATGAGCAAAAGCAGGGTTTCAACAAACCAATCAAAATCTTCCAGCTTCTTATCGAGTGATACTGAGTACGAAGATGATGAGTTTACGCTCAAATCAAGGTAAAACACAAAGAGTTTGCACAAAACATGAATTGAGGGTAAGCAGTGAGCAAAATGATGCTTATCGCGGGGTGAAAAATGAAAAAAATGATGCTTTTCGCTGCTCAAAATGGCAGCTGGGTCATCTTCAAATGCAGCAAACCTCTTCAACAAAAATTTGAGGATGTCGCATGCTTCCCATGAAACCCTCAAAGATGCTGCACTAGACTCACTAAAAGTTGCTCGATCGGAAGAATTTCGTTTCTTAAAGGTAGAGGGTCCAGAGAAAGAAAAGGCAGAGCGCATCGCTGCAAGCAGCGCCGAATATACCACGGAGATTTCCGCAGATAACAAATGAGAAGAGCCTTTGCAGGCAGCTTCATTGGAATGGGTTTTCCATCTTAACAAGCTCTTCACCACGTAGACCTTGGCCAAGCATAGTAAAAAATCACTAATGTGAAAGGTGGGAAGGATACTGCTTGAGACAAAAGAAGAATCTAGACTACTACTGCTGTTTCCGCATTCATAATCGCTTATTGAAGTGTTACCCATGGGCCTCAAGGCGCTGTTAATAAAGGCGGAAGAGGGTGGCTCTAGATTAAAAACTGGCAGCGATTTCATTGCTTCCCTAGTATTTTCCTCCAGCGAAGGCATTACTACCATGCTAGGGACTGTGTGCCGCGAACTACTAGCCTCAGTCAATGCAAGGGTAAGATGTGAAATTGATGAACGAGCAGGATTTTGTTCATTTGGTGATGAGCTGGAAATGGTGGGATTCGACTCATCAAAAAGGCTAGCAACGTCATGGGTAAAACTGTCCAACACAGTGTCTGCGAAGATGGCGCAAAGCATTGAAGAATAGGATGCTGAATTGGGGGGGGTAGTTGAAGTGGGAGGAGGGGTAGATGAAGTGTGAGGGGTGGCTGAATTGGGTAGGGTAACTGAAGTAGGAGAGGCAGCTGCAATGTCAGGAGGGGTAGATGCACTGTGAGGGGGGGTAGTTGCAACATCAGGAGGGTTAGGCGAAGTGTGAGGGATAGCTGAAGTGTGAGCAGAAGCTGAGTCATCAGTGGAAGCCACGTCATCAGCTAAAGCAGCTGAATCAAGCCCATTTAGGTTGTGCAAAGCCTCATGGCTGCCTAGCAAAGACACCTGCTTCCAAATCCTGCTTACTAGAGCATTTCTCCCAGCTTCAATGGACCTCGCTCCTTTATTTGCTGGTGGAGCGAGGAGCAGCGACTGGTGAAGGTGCTCATTGCTTCTGACAGTCAAGTCCATACCCACAATTTCTGGTGAAGGTGAAGTTTTCTGTGAAAAGCTTTTGCCCTGATGAAGCTTGGAATTCGGCAGGCTACTATTGAGGGAGCAGAGCTTCGCAGAAGCACGAGCCTCCGCAGTGCAAGGTTGCATCTCCTTTTCAAGGCTAAGAATTCTAGCGACGGGTATTGATATGTGCTGCATCATCTTCCACAACATCCTTCGCTGTGATTCCAGTAATGGAGATATAAGAGAGTCATCAAACTGATCCTGCATATTTCTTGGTGTGCGTGCGTCGTCTTCACCCATAAAACCACGCACAGTCTCCCACACACGCAAAAAGCACCAAAACCTCAGATTGCAAAGATTCACACTACTTGCTTCGTTTGCATCGCATATCAGCAGTAGATCTTCTTTCTTCAAAACGTTTTGCAGGCAAGAATCGATTATGCGATGATCTTGGAGGAGTCTACCGGGAGCATAGGGTTTTCCATCATGTTCGGTAATTAAGAAAACATGAGGGTTTCTATAGCCAGCTGGTGAATTTGCTTTATTTACTTCATTGTATTTTCCACAAGTATCAATCTCAAACAGATCTTCCTCCATCGGACGATTGAAGTTGGCTTTTCCCTTGTCTACCTCCTCCAAGTTTTGCGATTGATCTGCGTGTGTCTCCCAAAATGGAGCTTGGGAATAATCTAGAGAGGAGAAAAGCCTCTCGATGAAATCAGCCACACTATGCCCCTTGGCATTCCATCCGCCTATGGTCTTATTACTTTCCCCACTATCTTCACAACTAACATGAGCAGAACTAAAATCCCCAACAGCGTTTTTGTCTAGTTTAAACGCTGATGCGATAGAGCCAACGCCGTTATTTTGAGTAGAATCTCCCTTACTCCGGCTACCTTTCAAGGCATTCGAATCGTTAGCATTGCAGCGATCAATGACAAACTCAACCACTGCATCGGTCGATTCGTCAGCTGTTTGATCAAATATACGCGTTTCCTTGGAATCCAAACAAAGAGCAGCTTCCAGAGCACCTAGAGAATCTACAAGAAGAGAAAAAAGCACAGCACTCCTAGCTGAATGCAAACTTTGCTCAAAAATTAGAAGCAAAGGCTGTGAGATCAAATCATGGGCAAAAGCAGCACTCTTAATTACTGGAAGCCCAGACTCTATTTCCATCGTTTTCCGACTTTTATCCAAAGTTTCATCAGAAAGGTGGTTAGGCAGCATCACTTCGGTGGATTTGTAAGAAGAGGATGCAAGGTTATCAGCAGCTTCAGAAGGAACTCTTTTCTCGCTGCTCCCTTTCTCTCCATATACGCCATAACCATCGTGGCTAACGCTAGACAATGCAGTAAACAGAGCAAATGGCGAAGTATTTTTCTTAAAAAATGGCTTTAATAGGTTTATTTTCCATAGAAAAAGAGTAAACAAACACTCCTGATCTTTCAATTCCAGCATAGCATTTTCCACCATGCCAACAAACTCAGATTCCGCAGGTATAGTCTTGGAAAAGACGAGATGTTGGAGAATCAGCACTGCATAAGCCAAGAATTTTGAGCTAGAAGCCTTGCTTGCACTGGAAAGCGTCTTCATTCCTTGCTTGAAGACTACTTTCAGCAGCAATAACCTCATATCGACAGAGATAGCTTTTTTTCCCTCTTCTTCTTCAGCTAAATCTACAAACTTGTTTGATTCTTCTGCTTTTTTGCCTTTGCAATCCTGCGCTTCAGCTTCCCTATCGTCGGCACACTGCGACTCTGTCTCAAATCTAAGCTCGCTGTCTACTTCCTCGTCTAAAAGAGCATCATCTTCAACAAAACTATCCTTTCCAAACACACCCTTGCTCCCACAGCTACCAACATCATTTTCAACGTTTCTGTTCCCACTCTGGACATCAAAAAGTGGCTCATTTCGAAGCTCAGAAGAACATGATTTGGGGAGAGGCTCTTCTACCCCCCCAAGTTCGGCAGAAGCACCTGAATGCTCATAGTTCTTACCACTTCCTACAGAGCTACCGGCAGCTTCACCATTAAGAGCTGCTTTCGCTTCAGCAGCCAATTTATCCTGATGTATCCTAAAAACGATGATTGCTTCAAGTTTCAACAGATTTTTCCACAGTATCAAGCTCTTACCTTCTGAAATCTGCAAACCCCTTCGCAACAAGCTTCTTGCCGTCTTCACATCTCCAGTTTGGAGCAGTCTATCCGATGCTAGTACCCATAGCTCTGATTGGTTGCCACCCAAAGTTCTTAAAGCCCTCAAAATCACCTTTAAAACGACGTTTGTAGCTCCAATCATCAAACAAAAGTCGAGATATTGCAGCCATAGTCGTTTATCCAGGGGAAATTTGCGAACAGCTCTATTGAAAATATCGCTAATTCTTCGAAGATGCAGGAAAGTGTGTGTGTGTCGACTTTCTCTCCATTTATCATTTGATATAGTTTTCTTTACAGTCTTCTTATCACGCTGCCTATTGAAAGCAGCAAAACGAGCTCCTTTTAGCAAATGAAGCCCTGCTTCGTACTTGATATATTCCAAAAAGTCAAAAACTGTGGAAGTTTGCTTCAAAATCTCATACTCAAAGTTTCTTCTTCGAGTGACGATTTTCTTCACTTCATCAGGAGAGAGAAGACCACGCAATTGAGCGTCTGAAAGCTCGTCAATTGTCTCCTCCAGCCGGGATTCTATGAAATCTGCCATCTTTTTTAGCTGTGAAAAATGTCAGGGATAAGAGAAGGAGCTTGAAGAGGCTTACAGGAGAAACGCTTACGAGAATAGGAGAAGAGAAGGAACTAGAGTAGAAGGAAGTGGAGTAGAGAAGAATGGGGGTTAGAGAAGGAGCTAAGCTAGAGAAACTACAAGCTAGAGAAGTAGAAAGCTAAAAAAGAAGCAAACTAAAGAAAAAATAGCATCCCAGTGAATGAAGACAGAAAAAAGCATGGCGTTGAAGAAAAGAAAAAGGAAAGCAAAAGGAGATGATCAGATCAAAAATGAAGCAGAAACCACAGAAAATGTGAAGATCAACAGTATTCTTTGATAATTTCGCACAATAATTAGCATTTCTGCTACCTACTACGATGCTTAATCGAGGCTACTTTCAGGGAGAGCCTTAGAAGTAGCAGTAATGAAGAAAACCATGCTTTTCGCAGAAGAAAACCTCAGAAAAAGACGAAAAAGTAGCAACAAAAAGGCAAAAATAGAGCAAAAGCTACGTGGAAAGATGAAAAAACACGGATAAGAGACAAAGTCTAAGCGTGTGTGTGTGCGCATTGTATGCAAGTGTCATAGTGTGCGTGTTATGTATAAGCGTGCAAGTGCGTATGTGTGTAAGCATGTAAGTGTGCAAGCGCGTGCGCATGCGTAAGCGTGTAACAGTTGAAGTGTGCGAATAAACGTAAGGGTATAGTGTGTTAATTTCACAAAAAAAAAGACTAAAAGAATGTAAAGAAAAGCACACACATTCAAGCAGTAAAGTAAAAATAGTTGGAAAGCTAATATTTCCAACCAACTTCGTTATAGCTAATCATTTTCTGCCTGAAAAATTGCCTATACATACAACTAGCATCCAGATTATGCAGATATTTTTCCTCATCCAATTTATAAGGCTAAATCTGAATACAGGCTTGCATTAAGAGCTGATAATGCTGATTTAAGGCTTATTGAATATGGAATGAATGTATGGCTGTTTCGCGAAGACAACTTACGCCGTCTTCTCCAGTGAAATTAGTCACCTTTTAACAAACAAACAAGCACTTTCCCAGCAAAACATACCCAAAGTAGGCGTCTTCTCTAAGTTACTCAAAATTTCTCTCTACCGAGCAATCAAAAAAATTTATTCGATTTTTGCGAGAACTCTAAACTCAGAATTTCATCAAAAAGCTTAATTACAAGCTGATTAAAAGCTAAGAACAAATTCACACACATACTTGTACAATAAAGAAGGGAATCTTCACATCACTTTATAGCAAAGAAAAGCATCAAAGCAGATAAAACCAACACACGTGATGCTACTCCCTCTTTTCATCGTCTATGCGGCGTAAACACAGCTGTCTACTTAAAAAAAAGGCGAAAAATCAGAATTCATTGAAAGGAGCAATGCCATCAGCGGTTTCCTATGGATATAAACTAACTAAAGAGGGAGGGCTACTAAAAAAGGGTAAAGGGAACTTAAAAGCTAATAAAATCGCAATGAAGAAGAAATTTTAAATTGAAGATCTTCCAGCAAAAAGGGGGTTAAACAAGAGGGTTCAGCAAACTCTCTTTCTTCCTCTTCCTCTTCAAGTTTTACTTCTTTATATTTTACCTCTTCATCTTCCTCCTTATCACACTCTTCATCTTCCTGTTCATCTCCCTCTTCACATTTCACTTCTTCATCACCCTCTTCGTCTTCCGCTTTATCTCCCTCTTCAAAATTTTCTACTTTCAACACGAAGTACTGAAAATGCCGAAACCTTCAGTGAAACATCAACATGATTTAAAAATAGAAAACTCAGTGAGCTCAGTAGAATGCAGTGCCTTACCACTTAGAGAAGCTCAGATTCAATGGAATAAGCGATTAGAGAAATTGAGTCGAAGAAGAAGAAAAATCGTTTATTCCTCATCCATATCGAGAACATGAGAAGGTATCAAGCCATCACATCCTTTTGAAAGCAAGAAAATGCAGTCAAGCAGCGATATATGTGTGAGGGTGATATATACGCGTGTGAGGGTGATATATATGTGTGTGCGTACGCACACACGCAAACATACGCGCACAGAAGCGGGGATATATGCAAGGAGCTTAAAGACTTGAGGAGTAAACTGTAAAAATGACATACAAGTTTCTGAGGGAATGTGAGGAAGGAAAGAGCTCTCTTCACTTTTTCACTGTGTGTGTTGCGCGTGTGTGTGTGGGCGTGTGCGCGTTGGGTGTGTGCGGCTGTGTGTGTGCGCTAAGCGCTGAAGCGTGGCCACAGACTTCCAAACGACTCATTAAGCAGATTTTTTCGATTGAAAATCAATTTTAGGCTTTCAGCTGCTTCTCCCTCATCACCCACCTCCCCCCTCATCTCCCGCTCCTTCTGTGTAACCCTCCAACTCAACTACTAGAATAGCTTTTTCTCGCCTCAATTAATGCCTTCTCCTTCCTCTTCAAGCCTGCAGGCTTTTATCGTTGATTTTACTTCTCTCCGAGCCGCGGCGGAAGGTTTACCTTCTCAATAGCACCAAACCTCGATAAGCCCTTTTCATCCTCTTCAATAAGAAATATTCAAAAGGAGAGGTATATAGTAGTAAGCTAGTTCGACATAGCAACTACTGTAGTGTGTAGCTTCTTTGTCCTGCTCTCTGAGGAAGTAGGAAGAAACGATTGATATCTATTGATAGATCATCCTATTAACCGCACACACAACGTCTTCTTGATAAAACATCATCTTCCAAAGTACTTACACTGCAGCACCAGCATGGGAACTACACACCCACAATACGTTAAGTATTAAGTCAGTAAGAGAAGCAACCTCAGTTTTTATATGAAGAAGTTACGGTTAGTGTTGAGGCTTTACTACTCGTGTGTGCTTTAACGGTAGCATTGATTCCACTTCAAGCAGCTGCACACACAGTAGCAGCCACAGCAAATACGGCGGCCAGTATTCAATCTAGCCAAGATAACCCCTCCGAATATTCCAAAGTACGCCAGATATATGCACACTCAATTATACACACATACACACACTCCGACACATATACACACTGCAAAATGAAAAAATAAGCATAAAAACTTCTAAACTTGTCAGTAGATAAAAACACAAGCACAATCAAGTATATGTACGCATTCAAACATGAACACACACAGATTTCTTCTGCATAGATATTTTTACACAAACCACACTCCATATTCCCCGATAACCCCCAAACACACACACACACCTGGTAAATAACTGATATGATTAACTAAAAAAGAAGACACAGAGAAAGCGTTGTTGCAGTCGGTTTTTCTCCATAAAAAGGTAGTTTTATACACAGAAAAGACTAGAAAGCCTAGACATTCTCACACACACCATCAAGGCGAGAAAATGGCTTAGAAAAAATTGATTGTAGAAGATGTAATGATCATGTGATAGGTTCTTTTCTTCCTCAGAGAAAACCTCATTAGAAGCCTCTATCTAAGGATATACTCTAAGCCATGAAAAAGAGCGAATGCCGCAGCAAGAGCAAATAATTTATATGAACGGGGATGAATGTGTGTGCGCACAGCAACTTGGATGCTCAAATCAGCACATGCACACACCCTTACACAAGTCAGCAGCCAACAAACCTTTCTTGAAGCAAGAAGACACACAAAACTAATCCCTGAAAACCGGAAAATACACACTAATGATCAACTATGAAAAGGCAACACTTTGCACACACACACACTCCAACATGCTCTTTGAAGTACACACACATTCAAACACGGTCTTTATGGTACGCACATTCAAACATGTTCTTTATAGTATACACACATAAACTCCAACATGCTCTTTGAGGTACACAGACCCCAAAATGCACTTTTTAGCACACACACCCCCCAACATGCACTTTTTAGCACATACACACCCAAAAATGCACTTTTTAGCGCATAATCATTCCAACAAGCATCTTCTAACACATACACACACTCCAACAAGCAAATATATACAGAATCCTGCACCAAACACGCACTAAACCAAAGGAAAAGCACACCACAAGCCTTCCCGAAGGCGGCCTTTCATGTGGGTATGCCATTCATCCAACGCATCCTACCCTCTCCAATTGAGCCAACTTAAGCACACCTTCTTCAAATGCACGCAAACTCGAATCACATACGAACTTAAAACCACACGGACGCAGCAAATATCGACATACACACACTAGGATCAAAGCCAGCGTAAACAGCATCATAGCACACACATAGACTGCAATAAAGCGGATCTAATCTTCCTCAGCCAGCATCAATCCACGGCTGGAAAGATGTGAAGCTCAACGTGCACTTTTGGGCAGTTGAAAAGCTTCTCGACGTCATCAACTGCCTCCTTTAAGGCATCTTCATGGGAAAGGAAAGAAGACGATGATTTCCCACAGTTTCCCTCCAGAAGAAAACCGTGTTTGCCCCATTTTTCTCCCTCTTTAACTACTTCTTCTTCTTCTTCTTCCTCCTTTGAAGAAGAGGCACTCACAAAGCTATAATTCAAGTCTTTGCTTATGCTTCTTAAGTATGCTTCCAGTTTAGTGAGAAAATCCACAGAAATCGTCGAAAGATCGATGAAAGTTCGCACACAGCAGTGAAGAAGAAATGGTAAGCAAGTAACTACTGAGAAACCAGGCATGAAAGAAGGTGAGTTATCTTCACTATCATCTTCAAGAGGAGTTTGAGAGCTTCTCGTCGCTCTTCTCTCTGTTTGCCTACGAGAAGGAGGAAGTCTAATAGTTAAGTCCTGCATTGCCTGGAGTACTGAAGCTGCTGCTGATGTACTATAAGAAGGGTGCGTATGTGCGGATGCTTTGGGGCTTGAAACTTTACCAAAGTTGCGAAGCAGCTCGGAGATGCGATCTTCTTCTTGATTTTTGTGTGATTGTGGGGGGTTTGGGATGTTCTCAACTTGATCACTTGGAAGGACGCTGAGGGAGTGGGAGAAAAGAGAGTGTCTGTCTGTGTGTGAGTGTGTGTGGGTGTGCGCGAGTGTGGGTGGGTGTGGGTGCAAGAGTAGTGGAACGCGTGAGAAAGAATGATGCAGTGCGCGAAAGGGGGGGAAAAGAAGAGAGAAGGGGGGAAAAGAGACAACTATACTAGGCGAGAGCTGTTTGTACACCTACCTCTCCACACAAAATTTTATTTATCAACATTAAAACTCCCCCATTTCATGTAAGCTCTATTGAAACGAAGGCTAAGCATCAAGAAAAACTATGCACACACACAAGCTGAGCCACAAAACTATATAGAACTAACGTAGCTAGCATACCTTACAGATGAAGACACCAATCAAAACTGAAAAAAAGTCCACAGACCAACCAAATTCCAACACACCAATCAAAGCAAGCACCAACACACAAGAACCAAACATCAACATACACACCAACAGAACCAAGCATCGACACACACACCAACCAAACGCCAACACACACACCAACCCAACCCCAACACACACACCAGCCAAACACAAACACACACACACAAAATGACTAGCAAATTCCAAATAACCCATAATTCTGCATCTAAAAAGCCAAAAAAAACACACACATCTTCTCATTACTAGAAAAAGCGCACACACAACTAAACTTCATCAACCCAGCGAATCAGCGCTTTCACATCTCCCTAAGCTTAGCCACCTCCTACCAGAAGACGTAGTAACTTTGGAGAAGAAGGAGAGTAGCAGACTGAAAGAATATCATTTCATTAGGAGAAGCTTCAGAAGACCTTGGAACTACGACACACACATCTGGGCAGTCAAAAACCTCCAGGATCCTCGATAAAGCTATATGGCCTGTGTGTGTGCGATTGCATAGATGAATCAACAGCAAAGCAAGAACTCGAAAGAGATTGGCCTCTAGGTTTAGATTCGTTTTCTTCCTCAATACACTGATAACTCCCTCCAAAAGTATATGAGCTCCATCACAGCCTAAAATTGAGTGTAACGGCGATATTCACAAGAAATTTCTTCCTCAGATAAAAACACGTAGTAGCACACTTTGAGGGGTAGTAAATATACGGTATATACAAAGAGGAGAATAAAAAGAAAAACGAGAGCTGAAGAGGAAAAAAATAAAAGCTTTTATGCAGCAAAAACAAGGGAAAATAACGTGCTAGGGTGTGTGTAGTAGTTGTGTGCGAAAAAGCAAGAAAGTTGGCAAATCTGGGTGTACGTACACTCCAAAGCTGCGTGAAGAGGATAGGTAGAGAAGCAAGAATGCTTAAAATTAGCTCCTATAAAAATTGAGCTTGCAAAGGCCTACCTACAATACGCACACAGTAGCATACTGTAGCAAATTAGAGAAGCACAGTCGGGTGCTGCCACAAACAAAGAATAATTTCGCACAAACAACGCACATATGGGCTCCCACACACACGAAAACATACCCGAGGCTACACACAACATACAAACATACTATCCCATAAACATAAAAAACATTGTACAGCCAAAACGCAGATACACCCGCACACAATCAACAAACACATAAACTACCACACATGACACACACAAACACACACACACACACAAGTGCACACCCACACACGACACACATACATTCCCACACAATCAATACACATATCCTCCCACATATACAACACACACTTCCATATGCGAAACACACTCCCGCATACACAATACATACATGCGCTCCCACACACACAACCCACACCTACCCTCCCATACACACAACCCACACATACTCTCCCACAAACCTACACTCCCACACATGGAAAACACGCACACACTGTTGTGAGTGTAAAAAGCTATTTTTCTCACACAACTATATATAGCTATACTTTCTACCTCTGAAGACCTGCCCATTGATCATGAAGTTATCACGCAGAATATCCTTCTTATCGCCTTTAAGATCAGGCCAACACTCCCTATCACTCAAATCTCCAGTATCTTCAAAGTATAAAACAGGGAGTTTCCTCAGTTTAGCCCTAAATAGTATACGCACACACACAAGGAGAAATATCAATACTGTATTTAGGAGGAATAGGCCTGCGTGAGTGCTAGAGATACACACACAGAGCTACACAGATACCGAGAAACATGTGCACACAGAATAATTGAGCAAAGAGGCAGGTATTTTCATATGTGTGCGAGTTGCGTGTTAGTTACCAGAGTATATGTAGGTTGCGTGTGTGAGTTGCCCGAGTATGTGTGGGTTGTGTGTGTCACCAGAGTATTGTATATAGCTTGTGTGTGTGTGTCACCAGAGTACTCTTCGTTTGTGTGTGCGTGTTACCCCAGTATATTTCGCTTGTGCGTGTGTGTCACCAGAGTACTCTTCGTTTGTGTGTGCTATCACATCTTTATATGCATGAATCACTGTAATATTTTCATATGCTGTAAGAGGGCATCCCAATGCATGCGAATTATAGATACACGCACAGAAGGTATAAGAAAACCTCTCCCTTTGCATACTCACAAGTAATCACTCAAATTATCGGCTCTGCTGGGGAACTCTATAGGGTTAAGGCTGTTGAAGGTCTCTTCATCTCCTTTAACACCAGGAAATAGCGAGCGAAGGGAAACACCTAGCAGCTCCTTAAATTCAACATCTTCACACACACCAGAAGTTACGGAAAGGGGAAATTGCTGAAGAGGATGTTTAAAGTAGAAAGGAGCAAAGCGTTAAAGCAAACGGTATGTGCGAATGTGCGTACTCAAAAATGGGGGTGGATAGTAGCTTTGGTTTATGTGTGTGTACATGCAAATATGTTGGGTGTATTTTGTAGAAACGCACACACAAATGCCTACCTGTTCATAGTGAGCAATGTGGGCCAAAGCGAGAACTCGACTTCTTTGGACGAAGAAAGCAGCTGCGTGAAGCTGAAGTAGAAAGAGAGATGTATGTATTTGTAATAGAACGTGAAATCAACACACACTGCATCATGAAATTAACACACACACCAGCATTGAGCAACAGACCGGCACACAAAGTAAAAAACGCAGCTTCACACAACAATATAGCAGCATAGACCAGTACACACACAAGATTACATCAAAACATAAGTATGCGGCAGCACCCCAGCACACACACATCAACACACCAGCACACCCACACACCAACTCACTAGCATGCCTACATGCCAACATACCAGCATACATACACACCCGCAGACCCACACACCAGCATACCCAGCACACACACATCAACACACCAGCATACCCGCACACGCATATCAACACACCAGCATACCCACACACACCAGCACACCCCCCATCACATTCCTACCGCAGCTTCAGGCGTATCTTCCAGCATCTCATCGGGAGCTTGCTGAGCCCAAAGCTTCCAGCTGGGAGGATCTTCCCAATGAATCCCCCCAGAGAAGTCATAGCCCCTCTCCATCTTACTAGGAAGCTCACTGTTTATGAGATTCCACTCAACATCTTCTTCTACAACAGCATCGTGTGTGTGCTGCTTGCTTTTGGTAGAGTTCGCTTCATTAAGCGACTTTCCAGCTGCATGGAGAGGATAACTCTGTAGCTTTGAGAATCTGCTTGCTTCATCATCACTTACACACGAAGCTGCGTCATCAGAGTCTTCCTCTATGAAGAGATCAGAGTGTGTGTCTGAACCTTCTACCATCTTCTTTATCGCTATTAGACTGTTGAGATCGTAGTTTTCCCACGTCTTCTTTGCCTTTGAAATGGCTATCATCAATTCATCAAAAACATCGGATTCTGGAGGCTCAGGTAGCTGATTCTCCAGATTGGAGATTATTTCCCCTTGCTGAGTAGATGATAAGCAGGAGGGAAAGATGTTGGTGTGTGTGTTTGTGTTTGTGTTGGTGTGGGTGTGTGTGGGTGTGTGTGGGTGTGTGTGGGTGTATTCGTGTGGGTGTATTCGTGTGGGTGTATTCGTGTGGGTGTATTCGTGTGTTGTTGCCCTGTTGGTGGGTGTGTTGGTGTTCATGCAACTCTCTATTCTACTCTATATGCTACTCTTTGTATACATCCCCGTGTGCTGCTGATAGTCTATGTGTGAGTAAAGATAACCTTAACCTGATGGAGATAATAGTCAAGTTGTATACATCAGAAGCCAGAGGCTTCCCAACATCTTCAAAGCAGGATTTCTTACTAGGCACAAGGTAGCACTGCACACACACTCACCATCTTCCCCCTATAAGCAATTCCAAGGTAGTTATTATCTATCGAGCATCTAGCTCCTGCGAATTGAAGATTCTTCTACACACACACACACAGAAGGTAAACGAGTTTTCTTCCTCTTTTAAGCTAGAAAAACTGCAAGCCTAAAGCTACGAGAAAATGCCGAAGAAGACGCAAAAGGGGAATGTGGAGAAGTGGAAAACGTAACGAAAGGAGGGGGGGTGATTGTAAAGAAAAGTGGGGGGGGCGTGATTGTTACGAAAGGTGAGAGAGGTAATGGACAATAAGGGGGGGGGAGGGTGGGAAAGTCAGGTGGTATTGAAGCAGAAAGGTGAGGGGTACTGACACTGGAGAGCTGCCATTAACAAATGTGAAGATGTAGGTATGGATGTGAAGATGAACTTGAAAGAGCCAAGAAATTATGAAGCGGTAGCCTCGCGCGGTTTGTCACTGAAGATGCAGACAGAACACACACCCTAGAAAATATAAGCGATTGCCTGATGTACACAGCCGGCACAAAAATACACGCAGCTAACTCACGCACACAGACGTCTCACTCAGTCATACGGCTAACTCGCACGCAAACAGCCAACTCACACACAC